>JAFREQ010000149.1:1175000-1467500 GCA_025331565.1 Holacanthus passer
CTCCTCTTCCCCCCCACGGTGCAGTACTCCCAGATGAGGGACGAGGTCTTCAAGTCCAACCTGGTGTGCGCCTTCATCGTGCTCATCTTCATCACCACCATCCAAAGCCTGCTTCCCTCTGCCAGGTAAAAGAGGACAGACAGTCAACATGGTGGACACCAGTGACTGATCACTGGAAGATACTGGAGACTTTCTTTCTTCAATCTTTCTTAAACACAAGATTTTGAAACATGGCTCCATTTTCAAAGATAAATTAATGTTTTTTATGAACATTAGTTGACCTGTTGTCAGATCAGAGTCGGAACGTCACAGAGAAGCACACATTTTTAAATCGAGTTCATTTTGAACTCTACATTTTTGACTTATATGCAAATGTGCCGTTGAAAGATTTTCAGTCTGAACACTCCTTCTGTCTCATGGTGGACGACGTTGTTGAACGAGTAGCTGTTTCATTTCATTTTTGAATCCTGTTATAATCGATGCTCGTTTCTCTTCGAGTTTGGAAAGAAACATATTTCAGTCTGATGAAATCTGTATCTCATATTTAGATATAAATTTCACTTAAGAGATATTGTTCTATTTATTATGAGAAATAAAACTGTATTAAAACATTGTTAAACTTTTAATCTCATATTTATTATTTATACATTAAAAATTCAATTTTTCCCTGATGCTTTAATGTGATGGTCCTGAAATGTTGTGTCCTAAAGCCTCACAGCTGATGGTGCTATGATCGTGTGTCTGCAGGATGGTGACCATGGTGATCCAGTTCTCCGTCCTCATCGTCCTCCACTCCTGCCTGGTCCTGGTCACGACAGCAGAAGACTACAAGTGTCTGCCTCTGGTGCTGCGCAAAGCCTGCTGCTGGATCAACGAGACGTACGCGGCGCGAAACGTCATCGTCTTCGTCTCCATCCTCATCAACTTCCTGGCAGCCATGATCAACATCGTGAGTTCAGATTATTGCCTGCAGGATATTTCAAGGGTTGAGATTAGTTCTCTTCGCTCTGACTTCAAACGTTGGTTTGTAGTTTACAGAAAACGATGTTGACGGCAACTTTTTAGTGAAAGACAGTAAAAAGAAAAAAGGGGGAGAAAACAAAATGAGCTGTTGATCATGTTTCCATTCATTTAAATATTTTAAATAAAATCTGATACATTTTAATATGAAAATCAATCAATAAATAATGAGGCCTCTCCTTTAACTTTGGTTGATTGTGATTTGAAAATGATGCTGACCTCAATTCTTTTTTACCAAGAAAACATTTGTCATTGTTTCACACATTTCTCCTTTTTTCTTTCCATCTTGTGTCTCCATCTTTTTCAAACAGACCAGAAATTTAAATGTCACTTTCAATCACTTCCTGTGTGACAGGAAAGCTTCTCTCGAACACTAAATATTAACTTCAATAACTGTTTAAATGAAAATGTTTCAGACTCTGTCTGAGGTCAGAAACGTGCAGCTTCCTCTGCAGAGCTGAATCTGCCCTGTTTACCCACAATGAGCTGTGAATTTCTGAAACATCTTGAAAGATTAATGGCTTGATGTATGCAGAGGAATTCTGGGATTAAGACTGTACAACAACAATGATTCCCGCTCTCGGTCTCTCACAGCTGTGGTGCGACTTCGACAAGTCCAGCACCTTCAGGAACCAGACGTACAACGAGTCGGCCTCCATCCCAGACATCTGCTTCTACCCAGAGGTACCGACTGAATGAGTTGTCTGAATTTTGCAGGCAGGTCCATCTGTTGTGGTTTTTCACTTCTGCGACGGCGGCAAAATGATGAATTAAACATCCTCGACATCTGCTCGCAGAGGGAGGTCTCTCTCTCCTCAGACAACGGCGACTGATGAAGCCATCAGAACGTCACGCAGAAAACATCCATTGCATTATTTTGCTCACACAATATGCAGCTGATTGATGGACTCGATGAGGGAGCAACATTTCTATAGCTCCGAGCTCGGGTTGAGTCATGTGTTGTTGCATGTACACATATGTGGCAGCTTATTGTTTGTATTTCCTCCAGAGCAACAGGAAAGACTGCGTGCAATGTTTCATATCCTTTCCACCAACTCTACACAGGAAGGTTGTGTTTAATACTAATCAACCTGTGAAAACATTTCTGATCTCTTCAGGTATCTTAGTAACAGAAAGCCTGTGTTACAAACTGAGTTGCATTGTGGGAAATGTCACCCACAACTTTTTACGGTGGAGTAACCTGTTGAAGGATCCAGTGATATTAACCAGTCTTTCTTTGTTCTTCCCAGTATTTCGTGTTCACCGGCGTCCTGGCCATGGTGACGTGCGCCGTGTTCCTGCGGCTCAACTCGGTGTTGAAGTTGGCCGTGCTGCTGGTGATGATCGCCATCTACTCGCTGCTGACCGAGGCTTTCTACACCTCGCTGTTTGTTCGCTACGACACCGTCCATCACAACACAGAGTGAGCGTTTTACAATCACGTGTTCAACGCTCTGATGTGACTGTAATGGTCAGGAGTTTATGGCATTTTCTTTTGAATACTAAATGTAGGAAAACTGGTGAAGCTGGCTCATTAACGCTTGCACGTGTTAAAGTAAAGGCAGCTACATTAATGTCTCGTCATCCCTCCATCTGTGTCCTCACCTCGTCCTCTTCAAAAACACATGAGCGAGCTGCGTTGACCTTATTTCTGGACATAAATGTTGCCAGTGTGAGGAAGCTCAGCTCGCAGGCGTTGTCGGTGGTGGTACAGTGACCTTTACAGCGACGGCGTATGACGGCATCCCGAGCATATGACCATGAAGCAGAGCCAGAGGTTTCCATACAGAGTCCATAGGCAGCTGATGGGAGTCAGATTAATTTCTTCTTCTGGGATACGAGAGAGAAGGTCAAGATGAACAACGGCATCAATAATTAGTTTCATTGTAAAGTGACATTAATGTGACACCTTCTGATTTTAAGAAAACGTCCGTCACAGGTGGATGTTTTGTTTGTTTAGATAAAAAAATCTATTTCAGTCTCACCCGATAAAATATTTTACCATCAACTATTCTTTGTCCAAATCCTACGAGCTGCGATCCTCTCGAGCTCGTGAAGCGGCGTGGTGTCTTTTCTTTGTCATCATTTAGATACAAAAGCGTCAAACCGAATTTCACTGTCACAACCTTATTGTCTGCACTGAAAAAAAACCACCTCTTCTTTTTCACGTGTTTTGTGAGTCGAGCTCTACAAAACGCCCCGAGCAGCACATCTACATGTGTCTGAGCTGTTAATCCTCAGCGAGCCTCAGATCAGCCTGAGATCCTGCAGGACGTCTGCTCCTTCTTCAGTCTGAGCTGAAAGCAAAGAGTCGTGGAGGTGTTTCTCTGCATCAGGCTCCTGCTGTGTCGAACGAACTGAGCAGGCAGGTTCGGCGAGAAATATCAGCGTCCTCTTTAAAACACTTCTCAACACTTCAGAGCCACTTTGTCTCTGTCGTTGGCCTCTGATTTGTTTGTCAGTTATATTGGAAGAGAAAATGAAAAGCAGCACAACAAAGTACTGAATTTTTTGTAGAGCTGAAGCAAAATAAACGAAACATGACTTTTTACTTGTTATTGCTCAACAAGCTGCACTTAACATCAGTGAAATGACAGAAGAGCATCGACTGAACAAAAGTCTTCTGTGTTTTTGTTCCGACAGAAACTTCCTGGGGACCAAAGAGACGTCGTTGCTCCTGATGGCCATGTTCCTCCTCGCCGTGTTTTATCACGGCCAGCAGGTGAGACGGTGTCAACACTTTCATCATCGGTGACATTTGATGAATCTCCGAATGCAGCTTAGAAAAATGAACGAGTTTGAGCTGCAAAGAGACAGCTTTACTGTTCAACTGAGACCGTTTTAAAAATGCTGTTTCTCATCATTTAGATTTCAGAAGCTGCTGCGAGGTTGACTGTAAAAAATGTAAGTGATGTGGGTTGAAAACAGCGAACCTTTCCTTTAAATAACAGAGAGAGTTGCATCATCCTTGTTGCTGTGCAGCGTCTGATTAGAAACTCTGATGATGCTTAAACAAGACAATGAGTCCAGTTTTTTTCTTTAAATGACATCACCAAATGGAAAAATGTCAATCATCCCGCGAGCTGCTGTCACTGATGGACAAAATTGAGAGATATTTCATTATGTCCACAATCACCATTAACATTATAAGAAAGAATGTTGTGTAACCGGCTGAGTCTGAAGAAGCGCAGTCGGTTCCACCAGCTGTGGGTTTGAGCCACAATATAAAGTCAAGACCAACTGCTGTGTTGCAACAAGTTTCACACTGAACTCACCTTCATCACTACTGATGCAGCAAATGATGCAGAACC
Organism: Holacanthus passer; assembly: GCA_025331565.1. Lineage (NCBI taxonomy): Eukaryota > Metazoa > Chordata > Actinopteri > Pomacanthidae > Holacanthus > Holacanthus passer. The sequence goes on from JAFREQ010000149.1 coordinate 1,179,332, forward strand.
ACTTCATAGTTCAGAAACGTCCTCGACTTTAATGAAGTAATGAGTGCGTTCACATGTGGACGAGTTAATATATGATGCAAAACGTTTGTCCATGTGGCCTCGTTGATACTTTGTCATTTATCGGTTGCTTCAGACTCATCTGCAGCGACACGTGAAGGCGAAGTCTTGAGACCTGACTTGGTGCAGTCAGCGCTGACTTTGTACCAGCAGCACAAACTACATCCCATTCACCTCGCTTGTTTTGGGACTGGAGGCAAAAATGTCAAACAGATATCTTCAAACCTGGAGAAATAACAGTCTAGATGCTGTAGACGAGGACGGCGGCTCCCAATGTGTCGCTCCAAGTGGTTGCAAGATAAAAAAAGAAAGAAAGAAGAAAATGCACTCTTTGATTTGAACTTCTCGTCAGCTGTGACGAAGTCAAAGAGGTTTGGAACCGTCATCGTTAACACCAGAGAAAACCATCGTGTCAGGAGTCATCGCTGTGTGACATCTGGCCCGAGTGATTAAAACCCCCAGAAACAAACCACGTCGTCACATCTGATTTATTATACAAGCCGTTTGATAAAGAGGCATCGCCAGCCTGAAGGTATCACCACACGGCTTTCATGCTCTCTCTATGGCAACCTTTGATCGGCTCGCCGTCGCTCAGCGGCGGACGAGAGACGGCCATAATTGAAGCTCCTTTGTAACCTCATAAAAGTAGAAAGCGGCCACATTAGAAGTCATCCAGCGGCGTATCGATTTTCCCAGGGTCAATTCTATCACTTGTTTGGCAAAGCGGAGCCGACGACAGCTGGAAACCGTCAGCGCCGTGGAAGCTGTTTGTGTGAGATGCATCAGAGAAAAGAGTGCGTTTAAAAGAGGCTGTTTACTGTTTGAAGGGAGGTCCGGCTTTTCTTTCTTTAGTGCAGCGTTAATGGTTCGATGTGTCGGGGTTAAACACAATGTGAACTCTGTGATGGGCTCTGTCTTTTCTGTGAAACATTCAAAATGATCTTTGGGTGAAGCTGGTTCTGGCTGAGAGAAAAACAACCCTGCCTCCTCAAAATGATGTTCATATTTAACTCAAAAACATTGCAGAGGGAGACAGGTAGATCTCACCAACTCAACTCGAAACATGAGACTGAGCTGTCTGACATTTTGGAGAGAGCCGTAAATGTAAATATACTTTACATTTAATTTCCGTAAGGCTGGAACTCGAGGTGGAATTCTGATTATTGATCTGTGTGATCAAAATGAAGTGAAGCGACAGTTGCAGCCGCCTGTCATTGACTCAAACTGTGATCGAGAGAGTCGTGTGAAAAACAGAGGGAACATATCAACAAGCTAAACACTGGAATAATGAAGCAGCTTATTCATTTGGATTCTGGAACAAGAACAAGGCTTTTCTGTCCTTTGTAGCTGAAAACTCACCGTCGTCTGTTGTCGATGGTGTAAAAACATTCGTTAGCGTTTCTTTCAGAAGAGACCGGGAAGTGATGTTATTGTTGGAGCCGAGGATCCACGAGACTCTTTCGCTCCTTCGTTCGTCTCTTTCGTTACCAGAATCTCATTCAGTGCTCGTTAGATGTGAGCGTTACGTCTTCACGACAACCGGCAGAACGACGTCTGCACACATTCTCCATTTACAGTAAAAAGCTACAATAATCATGTGAGCAAGATGCAGACAGAGCTCACAGACACGAATCTCTTTAACTGTGTTATTGTGCATTTAACTATAATAAAATATCATGTATTGAGTTTAGCAGTTTTTTTCCATGTATTCTGCTGCGATGTTGATCTTCATAATGGCAGCGGAGCAGCGAAGCCAGATGAGGCTGTTCTTCATGAACGCTGCTTCCTGTCAGAGCAGCAATTACATTATCAAACACACTGAACGTGAGCCGTGTCATTACGAAGCTGCAGACCAGGCTCTTATTCTGAAAGGATTCTTTGTTTGAAACCGCTCTTTTCTGTTGAATCATTTTTAGAACAGCAGATCGGAGTAAATGGAAAAACAAGTTCTCTCATTAGGTTTAGTTTAAACTTTGCCGATGAATTCAGACTCTTTATCTTCTATTTTCAGGATTTCACAATAAAGTCTATAAAATGTACAAAATAACCTGGAAGCAACAGTGAAATAAGAACCATATTTTACTCTGAAAGTCTCCAGAAGCTCTTAGTTTTTCTCCACATTTGTACAAACACATGTTCTATCTTTGATTTTTGCCTAAATCCTCTCACACACATTAAACCTAATTACACTGTATGGAAGACGACAGCAGCTCTGACGCTCAGTGAAATGTTCACAAGTGTGTTTTCCTCTGAGGGTTAATGTGCACGGCGGAGGTCACGTCGGTGTTTCACCGGCCGCCGTCTCATTACCCCAGACCGGCCCTGCAGGCGTCGCTTCCTTAATTAGGAAAAAAACAGAAAATGAGATTGAAGTTTTGTACTCACTCATATGATTAAGGGACTAATTGATACCAGGATTAATCACAAAACTGTTTCCACCAATCACCAGAGAGAGACGCTTAAATCCTCACAGGCTTATCTGCCTGCCCCCAAAATTAATTTTCAATATCAGGGATTTTTTCTTCTCCCCATTCGCCTGTAAACTAAATGGTGCTGACTTTTGTTTGGCTCTAATGGATTCAAATGCATCCATTGTGCATTCAAAAAAGCAATTTGTGCTGCCCATGAGATTCCTTTTTGCTGCTCTTCAGATTGATCGCACGCTCTCGTGTTCCATAATTGATCCGACCTTTAATGGATTTTTTAATTTAGCCGTTCGTTATAGAACCGCAGCTCCGACTTTCCATCATTTCAGTGATATAAGCGACAGAGTTTACCCTGATCTTTGGTTTGCGATTAACAAAGTCTACACAGGTTTTGAGAGCGAATGTTTGGAGAAAATGGGAAATAATACAAAATAGTCCAAACTATTAGTTTCTGTGAAGAGCAATTTCTAATAATGTCCGGTCAGCGTTAGCTGGGTCTGGAGGAGGAAGAATCAGGCTTCATGTCGAACGCCATCTTATGTCGTCGTGCTTGTGTTTCCTCCGTCTTCAGCTGGAGTACACGGCCCGGCTGGACTTCCTGTGGCGCGTCCAGGCCAAGGAGGAGATCAACGAGATGAAGGAGCTTCGAGAACACAACGAGAACATGCTGAGGAACATCCTGCCGAGCCACGTGGCCCGACACTTCCTGGAGAAGGACCGGGACAACGAGGTGACGTCAAAATGATTATTTTCAGTAAAGCAGTAAATGACAGGCCACATCCGATTCTGAAGCAGCTCCTCCTCCCACACATCTGCAGGTCTCAGCTCATGTTTCACCACAGACCTGCTCCAATTAGTCATCTGCATTCATTACAATCTGCTCCCTGAGCATCAGAGAGAGGAGAGAGAGAGAGACAGAGAGAGAGAGACAGAGAGAGAGAGAGACAGACAGAGACAGAGACAGACAGAGACAGAGACAGACAGAGAGAGACAGGTTCATTCAGCTGGGAGCTTTTTTTGCTCGCGTGCATTTGATTCGATTGTAACGTGTCGTCCGTCGCAGCAGCCGTGACTCAGCTGTTCAAAACTCTGCAGAGTCAAACTTTACCAAGTTTCTCTTTTTCTTTTCCTTTTATTTGCTACTTTTAATTTCCTTTGATTGAAGCTGTTCTGCTCCCATTAACGCACATCGGATGGATCTTCTGTAAAGCTGCTTGTCTGACACTGTTTCAACCTGTTTATTGTTGAATTGCATGAACTTTAAATGACCCTTTTTAAAATCACTGTGAACCACATAGCTAATCCATTTCTTTACGGATGACGCAGTTCTCGTGCAGATGTTGCTTCTTGTCGTATGGCCGAGCTCTTGACTTTTCCTCCTCACTGTAACAACACATACGTTTGATCGGAAAAAATGATCTTAAAGCGGATGATGTTTCCTCACATCACGATTTACGCTCAGTGTCAATACAGGAAATGGTGTTTCTGTTAAGGAGCCGGGTGGAAAGTAAAATCCCATTATAGACTAATTGAAGTCTGTGGTGATGATCATGATCTTTCCCTAACCTCCTCCACACCACTGCAGTCATGCACAGAGATAATCAGTCGGAAAGCGAGTGTTTTAAAACTGTGTGGAAACGATCAAAGACCGACTGATAACTTTACTCTGTACTGAGCTGCCAGAAATTAAGATGAAAGATGAGACGACTTTGGGTTGAGTCTATTTAAATATTCATCAGGGAGGCTTGATATTAGCTAAGACAAGAAGTTAAAGTAAAATATTTTCCCTTTTTTTGTTTCATGTGGGAAAAGGGGTGACAAGAAAATGGCGTCTTTATTCCTTTCTCTCCCGGTTGGTTCTGCTGCGTTCTTCGTTAACCACATTGATAATGACAGATTGTGTTGGTCGGCAGAGCGGACAGTTATCGCACGCCGGAGTCAAATCGCCTTATTGTCCTCGTCCGTCCTCGTCGGCTCCTTCATTATCGGCTCCTCCGATCTTCCGTTGCCTCCCCGAACAAAAGGCGAGCGGCCGATGAATTATGAATGTCAGGAGAGGAGAGCTGATATCAGTCTGCTCCCATGTCTGTTCCTAATTAAAAAGGACATGATTAAAAATGCATCCATTAGGATGGGCTGGGTCCTAATCACTCGTTACATTATTAATCAGGCTGTTTATTGTTCTGTGATTTAGATTTTGGAGCAGTGGGTCATTAATAGGCTCCTACGCCCCGAGAGAGGTGTCGATGATCTTTCAAATTAATCAGAAGGTTGAGTGTCATTTATATCAACATTTACATTTTTAGGCTTTATTATGTTTAAGCTTTCATTCTCAGAAATTAATACAGGAATGAAATACATCCTGTAGAACTTTACTATACTGTTTCTTCCCGGAGTCTGATACCAATAACTTCTTTTTCCCAAATTTAGAATCTGTGTCTGTGATCTTTCTTGTCAGAAGAAATATTAGCTTGTGGATTTGTAAAGTTACTACAACAAAAAATGGGCCTCTGCAAACCGCAAAAACATTCAAAATGCGAGCTGATTGGTCCAACTCCTGTAACAAAACAGACAAGAGGAAACACTCAAAGGTCGCATAAACTAAATATACAAGTATAAAAGAAATGGACGTTCAGCCGTGTTCAGCCGACAGAAGCTCGTTCCAACCTTCAAACCTCCTGTTCTGGAGGCTCGTGGTGGAACAACATCACTAACACACCTTCACACACGTTTGCCACCTGTATCCAGTTATCGATGCAGTGTAGAAAACCTAAAGTACAGATGCTTCACTGGCAGGATGAAACCCGGATAAACCTCAGAACACTGACTGACGTGATCCTGAAGAGACGCGGTGAAGAAGCGAGAAATTAATTAGTTCGACTTTAAGCAACTTTCACTTTGAAGATTTGACATTTGACTGAGCTCATTAACTGTGTGTAATGTCAGCGAGGATGTCACAATAAAGTCAGAGGCTTATTTTCATAAGTGTGTAATTACACTGAAAAGTTGAGCAGAATTCAGAGAGAGAGGCTCGACTTCATTATTAATATAAAATGTTGAACTGTGACCGGACGTTACGTTTACCAGCCTGTTATTAAAATATTTCCATAATGACATGATGAATTCTTCCATTAGTATGTGAGGACATACTGTCCTGCTCTGTCATGTGCCAACATTGCCCCCTACTGGTGGAGACAGTGTAATGCAGCTGCAGCCTGTATGTATGTATGTACTCGAGTGTCTCAGTGATCTCGAGCAAGATGCAGAAACTTCAAACTCCAGTTTTTGGTGCAGATTCTCAACATTAAGTTGAGTTTAAGTCTTATTTGAAGTTGAAAGTTGAAGCAGCTCTGATGCTGAGTAAAATGTTCAGAAGTTGAAAGCAGAGAAATAACATAAGAAAAATAAAGTGATGTGCAGAGAGACAAACAAAGGACAAGATGGCCGCAGCGTGAGTGAACACGTCTCAAGCTCAAGTTTTGCTGCTGTCACATTCGTGTCAATGTGATGAATATAAGTGCAACATTTACTCTCCTGTAACTTGGTTTCATCTTCACAGACTCCTGAGTAAAAATATGTATCTGCTAAATCTTCTCCTTTCTTCACCAGCTGGTCTCTAATATAACTTGAAGCCATCGGGTGCTGGACACAAAAACAGTAAAGTTGTGGGCTTTAATCCAAACCAACAAGCTAAAACTCATTAAAACATTCATCAACAGTATTTAAAGTAAAAAACTTGACACCTCAAACTCCAAAACATCAGAAGCTATTTTGCAGTTTCAGCAAGAAAGTTGTGACAGGAAGTGTTCAATCTGAGACGTCTGTCCCCACAGGAGCTGTACTCCCAGTCCTACGACGCCGTGGGCGTGATGTTTGCATCCATCCCGGGCTTCGCCGACTTCTACTCCCAGACCGAGATGAATAACCAGGGAGTCGAGTGCCTGAGGCTGCTCAACGAAATCATTGCAGACTTTGACGAGGTGAGACCGCGGCCGATGTGCGGCCACTTTCAAACATGCAGGAGAGCGTCTGACCGACATCTTCCATTTCTAAATGAAAGCGTCCGTCTTATTCCCCAGAACACTTCAGAACTGATTAATGCAAAGGCAGAAACGACAGCGCGGCTCTGCTCCGCAGGTTATCAGGAGGCATTTAACTCAGACAGAAAGATTCCAGAAGAGACTAAACACTCAATATAAAAAACATCATGGGCTCTTTTCATGAAGCTTTGCTGAGATGAATCCAGGTATGAGCCAGCACTGATTTCCCTCAGGAGTTTCAGCGTTTCCTCCAAAAATATCCACATCTTTCTTTATCGGAAACATTTCTCACTGATTTTATAAGAAAAATCGTCCTGACAAATGAACTCGAGATGATTAACTCCAAAAATATTTGGGAAAATTGAGCTCAAACAAACTTCTGTTTAGTTTAGTTCAGAAGATTTAAAAAAAAAAATTTCCTCAAACTTCTTTTGCTGAAAATGTTTTTAGAACAGAGGAGTTTCCAGTGACTGAATTTAGAGTAGGTTCGATCAGTGTTGCGTTCAGAGCAGCCAGTGATTAAAAGCAGCTTTTTATTCGTGCAGTAAGAAAATATTTCTGACTTCTTTTCTGCTTTATAGGATCGTTCAGTTATGACGCAGACTGCTGAAGGCAGGAACACATCTAACACAGATTAAGCTTTCGACTCTCGGTGTCTTCACAGTAACTGTTTCCAGTCCATAATGTTTAGCAAAAGTATTTGAGATCAGAAAGTTACTGACGCTCTGTGTCGGTGTCACAGTTGCTCGGCGAGGATCGTTTCCAGGACATCGAGAAGATCAAGACGATCGGCAGCACCTACATGGCCGTCTCCGGCCTGTCGCCCGAAAAGCAGGTGAGATCCTCCAGGTTTCATTTGGACTCATGTTTTTCAGTCTGCGTGCTGTGAGCATCGAGGAGGAAACTTCATGTGGTGCTTTTCTGGGCTGATGGTCTGTTGGGCCCTTTTTATTCTCATCAACTCCTCTAATGAGGCGCAAGACACAAAAGGCAACTGCTAATTTGCAAATACATTTTATGGTTTTCCAAACCCCTCAGGTGGAGCCTCATGGTAGATTTGACCTGCTGATTGACGTAGCATCGACTTATTATAGATGAACATGTTGTGCATCATGAGGCCAACTTGTGCCTTCAGAGTAGACTCAAAGGAAACATTTATTATTTCATTCATTTGTGATATGTTGCACTGGAACAAGTTTTGCTTTGCACAAAATTCTAATTTGTCTAAACAGTCTAAAATAACAAAGTTCAATTTAAATCAGGAGATGAAAAAGACTAAGAATCTGACCAAGCGTTGGATGCCAACTTTCAGAAGCTGACAGTCTGATACTCGGTGCTCAGGACACTCACAGGGATCGAGGTTCAGAACCAGCCCTCATACTGACCCCGGTTTAGGCGTAAATCCACCAGAGGCTGAAAATACGCTGCAGCAGAGGTGACGGCGTCTAATCTCATGAATAAAACAACTGAAAAGGATAAATGTAGTAGCAGTATGAGAAGGAGTAGAAGTAAAAATAAACAAATGCGAATGCACCTGAAATCATAGGTCAGTGACTTCGTCTCCCGCAGTGACGTCAGGACTGTCGCTGCTCCACACGAGCAGCACTTGACTGCCGGCTTGGAAACAGTTTTGACACGTCAACACACTTCATCTCTCAAGTGACAAATTTCCAGGTTCATGGCGACACGCTGCCCCTCAGCTGGTCCTGATGCTCAGCTGACTCAGACTCCTCTTCTCTTCTCCTCTGCCTCCCGCAGCAATGCGAAGACAAATGGGGTCACCTGTGTGCGTTGGCCGACTTCGCCATCGCCCTCAAGGAGAGCATCCAGGAGATCAACAAGCACTCCTTCAACAACTTCGAGCTGAGGATTGGTGAGAGCTTTTTTTTACCTCTCATAACTTTTTCTTGATATTTTTCTCCTGATTTCTGATGATGCTGATTCTGGAAGAAAGGCAGCTGAAATCATGTTGTTATGATGAGAAAATTTAGAGGAATAATTTGCCAGACTCAAACACAAAGACAACAAGTAATTAGAAAATGACGCCAAATGCATCACACTCACAGATCCTAGTTTCAGAGCTTCAGACTCATATGTAGAGTTTTATGGCGTTTTTAAAATGAAAATCCTTAAATTGAAAATGGAGATGATTGAGCAGTTGTGACCCGTGTGTCTGTGGCAGGTATGGCCCACGGCTCAGTGGTGGCAGGTGTGATCGGTGCCAAGAAGCCTCAGTACGACATCTGGGGGAAGACGGTGAACCTGGCCAGCCGCATGGACAGTACAGGGGTCAGCGGCAAGATCCAGGTCCCCGAGGAGACCTACCTGATCCTGAAGGAGCGCGGCTTCGCCTTCGAGTACCGCGGCGAGATCTACGTGAAGGGCATCAGCGAGCAGGAGGGCAAGATCCGAACGCACTTCTTGCTGGGCCGCGTGCAGCCCAACCCGCTCATCCTGCAGCCGCGTAAAATCACCGGCCAGTACTCGCTGGCCGCCGTGGTGCTCGGCCTGGTGCAGTCACTCAACAGGCAGAAGCAAAAGCAGATCCTCAACGAGAACAACAACTCGGGCATCATGAAGGGCCACCACCACTACAACCGGAGGACGTTGTTAGCGCCCGGTGGCTCCGAGGTGGGAGGGGGGCATCACACCGAAGCAGCTGATAAGACTGAACTGTCCTGAAGAGCAGGCTGGGGTTTTAGCTCCACACAGGTTTCTCAGAGGCAGAGCTGCTCTTTGGGCAGAAATCATCCCAGTGGTTGAGTTAAACTTCAGTGGGTGCAGCTGAAGAACAGACGCAGTTAGTTCAGTAAAACTTTGCCTGGTTCCAGACCTCCGAACGGCCGCCCATATCCCATATTTTCTTTTCAGCACTTCGAGTAGGACGTTGTGCTTACTGACACCTGTTTCTCACACTGGAAGAACAAGTGACCAATCAGAGCTTGGCAGGGAGGATTAATAACAGGGTCATCATCTTCCTGCACCACAGCCAGAATCCACCTTAAACACAGATGACAAAAAAGTGTGGATGAGAATGATGCACCTCCTGTGTCGACCACTTATCAGGGCAAAATGGAATATTTGGTTTCAACAAACCTTTCAAACCTTCTGACCCTAAATTGCGGTTCTGCAAAGATATTCACAAACGTCGCTGCAGGTCTGAGCAGAGAAGGGCAGAACACACAGATCGTATAGTCAGTCGTATTGGGCTCTAATGTTCTCATGCATGAGTCACAAGGTGCTGTGATTGGTGAAACCTCAAAATTAGCATGAGAGGATATTTGGTGAATAAGGCCCCTGAGAATTAAACGAGCTGACTGGATGATCAAACTCCCGCTAAGACTAGATGAGTTCAAATCAGATACAAAGTAAAAAGCAAAATAAAACGATGTCTCTTCGTGTGTTCGTCTGCGTGCACCCAAAGGAGCACGTTCCAACCTTCAAGGTCCCCTGAGTTTTTGATCACCACCAGCACTTTGGAGCAATATTTTATCGTGTGGTTCCCCGTTAGTTGGTTCTCTGATGCACCTGCATGGGATCAGTCCTGCTGACGATGTCACACTGATCTACAGGTGGCGCTAACGCACCAAGAAACACAGCAGTGCACCAACATGAAGAAGAAGACAGCCGCTTGTATCCATGGATCCAATCGATGCAGGTTTCAAACTTTAGAAAACTCGACTTTCTGGATGTTTAAAATGGAGGAAATACAACAAGTTTGTTCGTGTTTTGGTGCGAAACACTGAATGTAAACAGAAACTTTGTTGTTTCCACAGGGCAGCTTTAAACCAGGCGGCGGCAAGAGGAAGAAACTAGCTGCACATTCATTCTGGATGAGTTGGTTTGTTGAGTTTAGCTACGACCTGAACATAAACGGCTGATTAGCAGGTCAGCCCAGTAAACCAAGCTTCTGACCTTTCAACATCATGAATGTCTTGTAAGAATGAGTGAAGTCGCTTCAGTGTTTTCACCAATGTTACATATTTTCATTGTGTCCAGGTTTGTCAGCAGAAAAAGTTCCTCTGGCTCTTCCCACTCAGGTTTAACTCAACCAGTGAGATTGTTTCTGCCTCCTGAAATAAGCTCTGCGTTTGATGAATGTTTGCAGAACTGAAACTCCACTTTGTTCCTGAAGGAGGATGAAGAGGTGGAGGAGGAGGAGGAGGAGGAGGTGGGGTAGGGAGGGAGGGAGGGACCGGATGGGACCGCTGCGTTCAGGTTTCATCCACCCTCGTCTGTTCGATGTCTGTTCGACCGATCCCCTCGGACTGTCTGACGTTCCTCCTGTCGTTCCCCTTTTTATGTCGCCCGGCCACCGACCCGCCCGAAACCCAGAAACCCCGTCCCGCTCTGACCCTCGCCCGGTGTCAATGTTTCTTTTTTGTATTTCTTTTATATATGAAAACACAATAAAAGGGGTCTAATTTTTTATACAAGTCGTTTGTCTGGTTGCATTTATTTTGTCATATTTGCGCAACTTTGATCACTTGATCTCTAATAAACATCAAATCCTTTCTTAAAATTATTTATGTTTTTTTTTCCACCTTTTTCCACATGTAGGATTTCCTTTACAGAGAAAAAACAAAGAAAAAAATCTGCACCAGTTAAATGAAATCCAGTTCGACCAGTTCAAAAGTACAATGAAGAAAAGAATATTCCAAATCCGACAAAAGAATAAGACTGATCAGAGTCTTTTCTCTTTATAAATGACAAAAGTGAATGGAGGCAAATATACTTTGATATTTTTACTCCACTACATTAGCTTGACAGTTTTAGTTACTAGTTACTTTTCATGATCAGTTAACATAAAATATAATCCAACTAATAAATGATGATCTGCTGTTATAGATTAAACTACCTCACTTATTAAAATCCAGTATTATAATATATATTTGTTTGAAATGAGCTATTTTACATAATGAGTACTTTTACTTTTGGTAGACTACTTTGATGCCTATACTTCTGTACTTTTACTCAGGTGAATGATCTGAATACTTCTGGAAAGAACAGACAGGAAACTGTTGATAAAGACTCAGTTCTGACACAAACATCCTGCAGTGTGTGCAAGTGTCCACTTGAGGGCAGAAGACGCTCGATCAGACTCCTGCAGTCCGACACTGACGAGGGTCTCAGCCTTTAGAGCACATAGATGTGGTTGATCCTCGGTCACGGTGCTGCGAGCGAAGGGTCAAAGGCGTCAGTGTTTCTCACTAAAGTGACACAGGACAATAGTTTTGTGTCAGAAGATGAATGATGGAAAACAAATGTTCATGAGATAAGAACTTATTTACAGTCTCAACCTTTTTGATCAAGCGTGTAAAAAAAAAAGCAGTTTTAGTCAAAGAGGTGGCTCAGATCTACTTTTTTTTTTCTAAATACCAAGAATGAGACGAACTCCAGCCTTCGGCCTGTTTTATGTTCAGCCTGCAGCTTTGTTGAAGAGTGAGAGCGGCCTGTGGACGTTTGAAGGCAGCAGAGAGTCAGGTTTCTCTACGCAAACACGTGAGGTTTGTTAAGATCATGGAAGTTTCAGCTTCTAACATGAAGCTCTGTCACTCATTTATCTGCATGAGGACAGAATTCACCTCAGGAACACGTTTGACCTTTTAAAAAAGACCCATGAAAGAAAAGGTTTGTGAAGCAGCAAGGCAACGCCAGCACGAGTTTCTACACGACTCAAGTCTCATCATATTCACCTGTTTTATCTATTAATACGGTTTATCTTCCTTTGCAGTCTTTTGAAATGACTGGTGTCACATTTGTGATGTGAAGTTTGCACCACATCCACATGAGCCCGTTTACATGAACTGTGGAGTCGCTGCTTTTGGGTCGAGCCTCGCGGCAGCACGGTGGCGGCAGAGCGGCCTGTAGGTGCTCACGTCTTCACCGGCCATTTGTTCACTTCAAACAACAAACAAACCGAAACGGCAGCTGAAGGTTCATCCTCACATTCCTTTTCTACCTGTTTCCCTCCATCACTCCGTTATCATCACATATTATCCCATGAATTTGACTTGTTGTCATTTTAATGTGTTAGAAGTTGCACATTTGCAGCTTTAAATTTCCTCCCTCACTCTCCTCTGTTTGTCCCTAAATAGAGACATCACTGATGAATAAATCTGTAAATCAAAGCGAACGACTCGGAGCATCCGGCCGCCGCGACGGGGACAAACACCGACGCTGTGTGTTCGGGAGAAATCGATCGTGTTTCTCTCCTTTCCCTCCCTCGTATGGATTTTCTGTTAGACATGAAGGAGGAAGAGGAGGAGGAGGAGGAAACGACAGGAGAGGCAGAGATGTGGAGAACAGAGTTGCCATGGCGACCAGTGGCATGTGTGTGTGTGTGTGTGTGTGTGTGAGCAGATCGTGCTGTTCAGATCTCACATGTTGACCTGCGAGGGAATATTTCTGCAGGCGAGTCGGACGGAGGAGAAACAGGAGCCGTGAAGCAGCGTCACTGTCACATCTCGAGACACAAATCTGAGCTGAGGTTTAATCAAAGACGAGTAAAACGTCACGAGCCGACATGTCGTTCCTTTCAACGGCCTCCTGCTCCCACACACAGGTGTTTGCACTCGTCCTGGCTGATTAGATCTCAGCTCAGGTTGAAGTTGGGCGGAGCTGAGCTGCGATGACATGATGTCACCAAACCTCGTGGACCAATAAGAATGATGAAGGCGACTTTTCCTCCCGAACAGGTGCATGAAATTTAATAACAGGATCAGAGAGACGTTAATGAAGAACACATACGAGGTCTCTTCTTATCCTCGTGTGTCTCGTCAACCTCCATGAAATGACATTTGCACAATCAGTGGCCACTTTAAGAGCCGCAACATGACACATCGCGGTTTTGGCTCAGTATAAAAAAGAGATTTTTAAAAAAAGAGCCCCAACGTGTTTACTCAGATTTAACCAAAACCAGGATCTTTCCCGAACCTGAACCAAAGTGCTTTTGTTGGCTAAACCAAAGCACATGTGGACGTCAGGATGTGAGCCTGTTTCTACACCCACCATCCGCCCGACCGCCTCCCCGACACTTGCATGTGGTGCATCAACGTCGAGCTTCCTGCACTCAAAATGTTTCTGCCAGGGGACGTGATCCTGGCAGCAATTAGACGTCCCATCAAAGTGTAATTATCAAAATGAATTAGTGTATGACTGATTTCCAGGAGGCAGCGTTGAGCCTGTGGTGTTTTCACATGGTGGGAGAGATGGAGAGTTCTGAGTCCCGGCTCAGAAAAGGCAGAAGAAGAAATATTTCTATCAGCAGCTTCTCTTTTTCAGGTTTTTTAAGCTTTTCAACCAAGCAGAGAAAAAAACTTTTTATTGATCCATAAAGGCTCAAGTTACAAATGAATGGAAATGTACCTTAACAATCAATGTCACTGTTCAAACCAACAAAACTTCAATCTGAACTCCAATCTAGATCCTTAAATTTTCAAAGATACCAAATTCATAAGTCGAGCGAAATGAGTAAAGAATTATGGAAATATGTCTTTAAAGATTTCACCCAAAACATGGATGAAAAAACAAACACAGATATTAATGTGTTGAATGTTTTTTTAAAGGCGCTCCAAGGTGAAGTTGAATAAAAAGCAGCAGTGATGAGAATTAATTCAAGAAGGCTAAACTTTTTAAAAACAATATAATACCTTTGAATTTCATATTTGAGCTATTATTGAACAGGAGGAGGGAAAACGAGCACTCTGACCTCTGGCAGTCATTTTTATGCAGCATCCACTGATCAGCCAGCATCGTTGGTTGGAAGCTGCTGGACTTTCATCCTGATCCCGACCCACTGTGTTATTATGTTCTTCTGTCTGGTTTTGTTCAGGGATTGGTTTTTCTCTATGATTTGATTCCTGCTGTTGAAACTTTGAAATTCAAGTATCTCCACGAGGCGACACGACCACAGACCACAACCGTCCAACAGGGTCTGATGGGTTTTATGATCCAGGCAGCTTCGGCCTCGGGGGGTCAGAGGTCGAAGTCGAGGCCGAGCTCCTCGTGTGTTCGGCTCATTTCTGTTCCCAGAGGTCTCCGACCCGACTGACCACAAACTCGACAACTGACAAATCCATTTTCTAACGGCTGGTTAAAATACCCAACAGTTACTCAGCGGACCTGAGCTCCAACTGGACGTCATAAGATACAAGGTTTACAACGTTTCATCAGGATCAGGATGTTATCACGTTGAGTTATTCTCCAGAAGGACACGAACATGAAATAAAGGACAGCGTCCTGATCAGCATGTCAGGTGCTAATTTGTGTATAAAGCATTGTGCTGAAAAAATAAACTCAAAACTCAGTTATTATTATTGCTCTAATGACAGAATAACATCTGTGAAAAAGCAAACTGCTGATTCAGCATAATCAAACACGATACACCAAACACTCATAGTTTCACTGTAAATACACATGTGCTGAAATTCTCTCTTGGAAAATCTGGATCTCACAGAATAAAGTTCCAAAACATAGATCACATACAAACTATTTTTCTCTTGACTGGAATATGACACAGCTCGGTTTTCATCGGACTGACTGGTCGTGTTAACGTGGCGGAGCACAGCACCAGTCACACTAGAGGACGAAGGATGATGTTATGTCTCAGTGTTTTATGCCTCCGACTAGTTCCTCGTCTGTGTGAAGACTCACTGAGCTGCTTCCGCGGCTCATAGACCGGCACTGTTTCCTGCCTGTGGCGTCACAGCTGAGCTCAGATTCATGACCTCAGAGCTCCACAGCTCTGTTGTCTGGATCAAATGAAGCAGCCAAGTCGAAGTCCAGAGACGAGCATTTGTTCACAGCGAATGAAAGTCTCCGAAAAAACTCAAGTCAAACGAACAATTTGCGAAGCTGTTGAATATGAATCAGATGTCACTTTCACCATGGCAACTGCCTCCTTCCCGCCGGTGATGCTCCTTAGTTGACCACAAAGAGTCGGCCCATCTGGACCAACAGGCGGAGGAGGGAGAAGCACACACACACACACACACACACACACACACACACAGAAAACGATACACAACACGCACACACACACACACACACACACACACACACACACACACACACAGAAAACGATACACAACACGCACACACATGCATAACAGACACAAACAGGCGCCGGTGCAGATGAACACATGAAAAGTGTGTCAACAACACACAACTGAAAGCAGACAGACTCAGCAGAAGCACATTCACTCAACACTCAACAATATTCAAAGACCGAAAGCTTTATTGTTTTTTCCACACAAGCAGCTTCGGTTTTGTCAGAGAGAAGAGCGCCCTCTGCCTGTTTAAAGCGGCCCAGCAGATTCAGCTGACACTGCAACGTCCAGGCCTCTTGGACTCCTTCTCCACCGAACCAGCTGTGGAAGCTTGAAGCGCTTCTGTTCAGGATTCTTGCTGTCCAACAAACCAGCAGAGGACAGATCACATTTATCTGCAAACCTTCACTCCATTATTCGATATTTGCTTTTAACCAAAAGCTGGAACACAACTTTTCAGATTCCAAACTAATTAGGTTTCAGAGGCCGTTTGATGGACGTTTGCACTGAAGTTGTTCTGTTTTCTAATAATACGACTGAGTTATTTGTTTGATTTTGGATTATGTGTGTGCGCTTTTTTAAATATGTGTTTTCACATGTTTTTTATACTCTGGCTTTAAATGAACTTACGTTTACACATTATGAAGCATTTTAAACCCTTTTAAGCAACGTGCTGATAAACAAAACTATCTATGATGGTGATTTAGATTTTTGCACAAAGTAGGATCCTTACAATCCATGTTTTAATGTCATGAAGACGAGGAACCATCTGCTTCACCTCGAGCAAACGCTTGTTCACACCATCCACTCAGATTCTCATCCAGAGAGAGAGTGATGGAGCCGGTGCCTTTCTGTTTACTGTCCATCAGCTCCACGGACATGGCGGCGGGCGAGGGCTGGGAGGGGTCACGGCCGCCGACACAAACATCCCCCCACCCCCCGGAGACCGAGCGCCCTACATTCAAGCATCAAACCCACTGTTACATAAAACCGCCGCCGCCACACGAGCCGGCTTGCTGCCTGTTGCTAGGCAACAAGCCCCGGAGCCCCACGGTCGAGTCTCGCTGGGCCGCGACTGTACCCGAGAGCGCTCGGACGGTCGGCGAGGACAAAAGAAGAGACAAACCGGGCAAAGCAAAGAAAGAAAAGAGAACATCTCCAGGTCTGCGCTCAGCGCGACGAGGCAGCAGCCGACGCCCGAACGAGGCTCGTTCGTCTGGGAGGAGGAAGCACAGAGGAACAGGCAGGATTCTGTCCGAGTGGCAGAATGAGGCCTGTCTCGACAGACTGAACACGTGTTTGTACGTCGCATTCAATGCACCGTTAAGAACCTTTTTTCAGGGTTGATATTGAGTCGAGTGGAGACAGAAAGAGTTTCCATCCGACATGTGGAGTTAACCTGAATTAGCTGGAATCAGCTGGCTGAATCTTTAGTCATTGACAATAATGATGAAACCTGCTAATGCTACTAACTTTAAGAGGTAAACCTGCCGAAACCATTTTCTCATATGAACAATGTGTTGTGTGACTCATCTGTAATGACGAAGGTTTCGTGTTTATCAGTTCTACATGTATTTGGACGTATCAAGAAAAGAGTAGAGAACAATATACAGAAGAGCGAACGAAGTGGTCAACAGGCTCGCTGTCATTTCTCCCGACGATGACCCGATGATTCACACATGAGATCCATCAAACACGATCGAGGCTAAAGTTCGGTTAAAGTCATTTTCATCTGATTCAGAAATGTGCAGTGCCTGTGAGAAACAGCACGGTTCAGCAAAGAGTCAATTAAAGAAAACTTTCAGGAGGATGACAAGTGATTGACAGAGACGACGGGGAATCATCAGTAACACAAAAACTCTGAAACTACAAGCACAAGCCAATTTTTCTTGCTCACACTTTCTTTCAGTTCTTTTCCTGAGTTCGGTCTCACCTGTTCATCTTGAGAATTGGAATTGTAAAGCAGCCTTATTTCTTTTTGTCTCACTCTTTATCCAGGTTCATTATTTTTATTGGAGAACAGATCTTTCCTTTAAATCTCTCGCTGACAAAATGACAAATCCAGTTTTTTTTCACACAGACGAGGATGAACTGGTGACGCCGTTCCAGCGCAAACTGAAGACGAGATTTGAGCATTCAGAGTTCGTGTCCTTCCTCGCAGACCGGGGGCATCTGGAGTTCACATTAACATTCAGGATCAGCCTGCAAAGTCAATTATTCTGTAAACATACGAGGCTGTAAATCCTGCTTTAAACCCTGTGCAGGATCATGACGGGAAGCAGAGGCTCACACACGATGTCCTTTACCTTCTGTTGAATCACGTCTCTATTTACTTTACTTTACTTTAAATCCTGCAGATGTTTGTGACTGTGTCTGTTGGACTGAGTTTTACTTAAAGTGAACAAATGTCAGAATACAAGAAAAATAAGATCTGTTCTATTGAGCTGATGTTACAAACTGTCCCTGATCGTCTCGTATCAGGGTTCATTCAGGTCAAAGCAGGACGCTCCGACGTTCCGAGCTCCTACTGGTGTATCATCACTGGATATTATTCTCAACCACCAAACAATACTTTTATCCTCTTTTGAAAATTAAAAATGTGTCACAGCAGCTTTATGGTCGTTAGTTTCTTTTCTCTTGCAAAGACTTTGCAGAATTTAACATTTCAGCTTGATTTTAACGAAATATATGATTCAGAAGAACTTAATAAATCCCAAATTCTAATTCAAAGCTATTACACACACACACACACACACACACACAGGCAGAGGCGTCATCAGTGCTTCCTGTCTAACAAACCTTCATGTTGGATCTCCGGTCGCTCCTTTAGCTCCTGCTCGCCAACAGATCTCTACGCTGCCTCTGAATTATTAACGGCTCCCTCATCAATGTTTGATTCCACATTTCACAATTCGCCGTCTCCCCACAGCTCTCGCTCATGATATATCCTCTCCCTCTGAAGTGCGTCCAGCCCCGAAGCACCGAGTCCCAGGCTGCGATTAACAGGACGACGCAGGTCGGAGAGAAGACGCACAAACCTGTGGAGCGTCGATCGGGTTCAGGTTTGATGTTTGAGTGGTGTTTTTCATTTCATGCAAAGTCATATGAAGTGTAAAGTGTACAAAGCCTCGCAGATATCAACATTTAAACCTTGCATTTTTGGGCTATTTGGTTCCCTCGAGGCTAATAATATTTAATTGTATTTAATCACTGTGATCATACATTTATCAGATATTTTGTCTATTTCTAAAACACATTCAAGTACATTGATTTACTTGGAGTCTTGTTTGATGTTTGTTTTTCTATGCAGCACTTTTTTCAGTTTTCTCTCTCAGGAGACAATTTTTGTTTCCATCCACCTGTTTTTATGTGCATTAAAAAAAAAATCACAAAGTATCACAAAGTTTTTACACTTGGCTGAGATGCAAAAGTCGCTGCGTTAATAAAATCAAAACACAATAAGCTGCAGTGGAAACTGACTCCAAACCTTCCTGACGTCAACACAGGAAGTAGAAATATTGTGTTTCCTGCCAAGGTGCCGAGTGTGAGACGACGGGGGAACGAGACAAACACTGACAGTTCAGAACGGCAGCAGTTCAGAGGCTGATCACACAAAAAGAAATAACAAAGTGACTGAGGGAGCTGACAGGTGAGGACAGGTGAGGACAGGTGTGCAGGTGGACGTCAGGTGGCTGCAGACTGTCCTCTTCTTCTGGCCGGTTTAACGGCAACAAGCTCCACATGTTCTGCAGATTCTGTTGGAAGGTGCCAACATGTGGATGGAAACTCGACCAATAAAAGCCTTGATCTTGTTTTTTGCAAAGTGTCAAAGTAGTTTTTAATGTTTTTTTTCTTGGTCTTGTGGTTTCCTCAGTTCAGACATGTAGCTTTATCCACAAATGTGCAGATATTAGCAAATATTCTCATGTTTAGGCAACTTTACTTTTATGTTTCTTTTTTTTTTTCACATTTCAACTTGTCCAAATTCAAGACTTTTCTCTGAAAGGTTGAAGTTTGAAACAAACAGAAGTGTACCGAGGATTATTTCATGCAGATAGTGAGAGGCAGATTTTAAGGATTCAACATTAAGTGTTTTAAACGACTGGGTTTTTCAACATTGCTTCTTAATTATCTTTAAAGATAATCGATACAACGAGACAATAGTTTAGTTTAGTTCTGACAGATGAGTGAGGATCCATTTGTTTTTGCTGTTCGCCTCCTAATTAGAAATCAGACTAAACCAGATGTGGGACATGTTGAGCTGCAGTGTGAACCAGCCGACAGGATTTCTGCACATTGTGGTTGTAGATGTTGTCACAGCCTGATTCACAGCCGGACAAAGACAACACGCAGCAGTTGGAACTAAAAGTTAGGAATAAGTTTATTTTACAGAACTAAAGAGGAACTTGATTACAACAAAACCAACAGGGTGGAATCACAAGAGACAGACAGACAGACAGACAGACAGACAGACAGACAGACTGACTGACAGAGACAGACTGATTAATTGATTGACTGACTGACCGACTGACTGACTGACTGACTGACTGACTGACAGACTGATTGATTGATTGACTGACTGACTGACTGACTGACCGACCGACCGACCGATCGACCGACCGACTGACAGAGACTGACTGACTGGCTGCCAGCAGCTTATATATCTGTCAGCCAGACCAGGTGAGCTGCATCGCCTCAACGAGCCGACTCCGCCCACCAGGTGAGGGAGGGAGAGGCCGGCTCAGCTCGTCACAGCGTCGGCCTGTGTAGAAAGATGTGAATCTTTTACTGTAAGAGATTTACCTGAAAGGACTTTGCCTCTGTTCCTGCTTCTCTCTCCCTCAGACTGACAAAAACAACGTGGCAGCCTCGTTAATTTCGTCCCAAAAATATCCTCCACTTAAGATTTCCTGACAACAGTCCCACCGCAGCATCATCACACGAGCCGACTTGAAAAGCTCTGAAAATAGTTTCACTCTCTATGAATTTCTGGCACTTCTCAGCCTATAAACCTCTTAAACAGAAGCAGTCGGAGACGAGCGGCACCCTCCGTCCCAGGAGAGACGCTCCAGGGAGAATTTGTGAATCTAGGACAGTCGATAGCTCCGGTTGACTGACGCAGGCAATTGTACGGCAATCTGCTGTAATCACTGAGCTTAACTATCTATAATTCAGGAGAGAGCGGCCGGATGATTCGGAGGACAGGCAGACTTTCTGTAAAGCAGGAAATAATTTATGGCTCCGTCCTGCTCGATGGGGACGGGCAGCGTCTGAAAACAGCAAATTAGATTTGGTTTAAACACTTACAGTATTTGTCGTCTTATTCAAGGACACATTGACTTTAGTCAGTCAGGGAATTGATTGATCGATCGATTGATTGATTGATTGGATAAAAATCTTTAATTCCTCAAACATGGCAAAACATTCTTTGGCTCTGGTTTCGCCAACGTGAGGATTTTATCTGTTTTATATCTTTGTCAGAGTTGAGCGTTTTCTGGTTTTGGACCTGTTGGTCAAAACAAGTCGTTTGGAGACGTCATGTTTCAAAAAATGTATTGACATTTTAATGGTGGATGATTCTGTCAACATCGATCTTTATCAAATCTTAACTGAGCTGTTTTAGTTGCTGAAAGTTAAATATGCAGATAGATGATCAATAAATACGTTGGGGCCTGTTTCACAAAGCTCAGCTGAGTCTGACTCTCTTTGGGTTAACTGGCTCCACTGAGACGAACATGGTGTTAGTTTGGTTCCCAGGGTGAATATTCAGTGTCAACAGGAAGAGCGACCGAACAGGGAGGGTCCTAAACTGGACACTGGTCTGTTTGACAGCTTTGATCTGAGTGGTTTGCACAGTGTTGCAGTGAATAAGATGCACGTCACGGAATTTTCTTTCAACACTGAAGTGACCTGAATCAACATCAACGTCCTCAATGGTGATTTAGCTGATGCTTCACATGAAATACTGCAGCTGTGATCATAAAAAAACACTCATTTAAAGAGAGTCAGACAAGTACTTTGGTCAGCTTTTATTTAAATGGGCACGTCCAAACCTTAAACCTCCTAATCGTTCGCATTCGAGGAAGCAGGTTCTGCTCGTCTGATCCGTCCGACATGTCTTTGCAATACAAATCAGACGCCACTTAGCCCGACATCGATCCACTGCACTTAAACACACAGCGCTCGGCTGATTCTCAGATCTAAGATGAGATACAATAAAATGAACTTTACTGATCCCGGAGGAGAAAGTGGGTCAGCGCAGCCGACGTGAAGCAAAGGATATAAATGAGAATCCAATAAACTGGAAGTCAGCAACAACTGTGAGTCATTAAACACCAGAAAAAAATTGTTGGACAGATGAAAAAATACAGATTTTTACCAACAGTTGAGAAAAAACTGAAAATTTTCTGTGAGCATGTGTTTGACAAAGTGTTGAACCTCTCTCCATCCTCGCTGTGAACGACTGAGTCTTTCCAGGATGAACCTTTCAGACCCAATCATGATCCTATCACCTGTTACCAATGAACCTGTTTACCTGTGGAAGGATCCAAACAGGTGTTTCTGGATCAGTCCACAACTTTCACAGTCTTTTGTTTGAAACATGTTGCTGCATCAAATTCAGAATCAGCAGATATTTATGAGAATCAATGAAGCTGATGATCAAATTTTAAATATATTGTCTTTGATTTTTTCCTCCATCTTTTACAGTGGACTCTAGGAAGACGTTGGTTTATTGCCAGTGTAAAGAGAAGGAGTGACTGCAGAGAGTTTCCTTTAATTTTTTATGGAAGCAGCTGCTTTAAGATTAAGAAACTGTTATTCATTTTATTTTATCTATTTTATTTTATTAGTTTACAACAATAGGTAAAATGTCGTGCAGGTCAAAGCCAAAGGTTCAGTGGAGAAAGCGACGGATGTAACTCTGAAGTAAAGGATTGTTGGAGACAAACAGTGGGAGGTAAGAACAGCTTTATTAAGGTATCTGCTTGAAACAGGTTTCATATCCTGAATGCAAACACTACACAAAGTCATGCTGCTACAAATAGCAGGTGGCAGAATTAGCCTTTCACATTTGTCATCGTTACAACCAAGGAAGACAAAGACGCTCCAGAGTGAAGCTAATAAGAATCTGACCATCATGAGAGACAGACATGACTGAAGAAGTGTTGGACTGACAGACTGACATCAGTCTACAGCCGAAACAATAAAGGTTAAAAGATGAAAAAGCTCAGATATTTGCAGACATTACATTATTACATTTAAAGCATTAAAACTCAGTCTGTCAGTTTTGTGTCGCTCCTCCAAACGTGACACGAGCCGCCTCGATTATTAGTTTAACTTTGACGCTGCAAAGAGTTCACGTCCGTTAGTAAAACAAATTTTACATGCAAACTAAGAGTCCTGTGTTTCCAACAAGCAGAGCGAGAGCAGATCAAAGATTTATTGTGTTTTAATCAGAACCCTCTCGGTCCGTCTGCAGCTTCTCTTTGTGGCTCCTCAGACGCTGAAGTGCTGCCGTTGTTGCTAAGCAACAATAACATCCATGAAAACATAATGAACAAAAGTGAGAAGATGTTGTAATATTTGTGCCTCCTGCGATATGAGAACAACCCCCACTTTACTGACTCTGAAGTTCAGGTTTTCAGATCAACACCTCTGAGGTGGAAAAGTTGGTGTATTGAAAGAGGAAAGACTTAGTCAATAAAACATGAAACATGTCTTAAACCCAAGCACATTATTTTTCACCTTCTGAGGTTTGGCTTGTGCTCATCATCACGTACATCATCTTGTTGCCCCATTTCTTATTCTGCAGTGGCATAATCACATCTGTCTGAGGGACTGACGCCTCCTGCTGCTCATCTCCATGAACCAGTAAACGCATAATAGTAGTGGATGGAAACAAACATTTATTTTATTTTTTAATTTTTTTGCATTTTCTTTTGCAGATTGTCTCAAAAATCACTTAAACCTCAAGCTTTAAACAGAGAATTCCTCAAACAGAAGAGTAGCTGCTGTGAGCAGTGGCATCCTAAGACGTAATTCTATGCATTGAATGAAGGCTTTTTTGTGTCGTTTCAGAAATGAATGTTTGAGCAATGAAATCTGAGTCTGTTTCATTAACCACCGACTCAGCATCTTCTGTTGTTTAACTCACATAATTCACTGACCAAATGCTGCAGCTATTTCTTGACAAACAACAGTTGGTGCATGACTGTGTTTGTGTCATCGCAGCGAGGTTGCCAGGTTTGATGCCGTCGTGCCTGAAGGAGACCAGAACTCACCGACCATATCTGGCAACCCAGGAGACAGAAGTGCAGATGGGTAAATTCCTACCAGCACCTTCAACCCTTAACCCAGAAAAACTGATGCACGCTGGTCCAAACCTAATACTCAGACAGAGGTTGATCTGAATCGTCTCACTCTCACCTCGAACAGATCGCACATTAAAAATGGTCATCATCTGTTTTTCAAGTTGGCGCAAATATTTTGCAAGCGTGTCATTTCAAGATGAGGGTCAGTTCATCCAAAACACAGAAGGAAACTCCCCTCACCTCAGGCGATACTGTCGATCTGTTCCTCCTGACCTGCAGGGGGCAGCACCTGACATGTTCATTTTAACTTGCAGCCGCTGACTTTGCAGGAGAATTACAACTGAAGTGTGTGAACATGTGCAGAAGGAGGTTGGACAGAAAGTCTGAACATAGAGAGTAACTGTTTACATGACGCGTCGTCCACCGAGCTGAACCCGAGAGAGTGTGTGTGTGTGTGTGTGTGTGTGTGTGTGTGTGTGTGGTGGTGATCCAGTGTGTATCCACCCAGACTTGGATTGACGTGGCAGACATGGGGCCCTGGGGAAGGACAAGCTGCTAGACCGGCTGGGGGTGGGGGGGTGATGGTGTTTTTATCTTGTCGGGGCTCAACCCACATCCAAGGAACTCAAACATCACCCCCTGCGCACACACACACACACACACACACACACACACACACAGCCGCTGTGTCATACACACCTAACAGAATGTGACATGTGTGCCTCTGAACAACCCCCCCCCAAACTGAGAGCTTCTCAGTACTTGTGGGGGTCCTCTTCCTCAAGTCTCAGTCAAACAGTGCATTTACTTTCTAAAAGGCTCAAACCTGATACTGACGTTCTTTCTCACAATAAACCTGGAGTTTTTAGAATCAAAAGACATCGGTTTAAACACGTTTTCATTTGGATTTTATGTCCACACACTGGTGGAGTGACGTCTCTGTGTGGACCTGGAGGACTTTAGAACAAAGGTACTGTCTCTTGACTGTACTGTTGAAATAAAATGAAAATAAATAGGATGACGGTCATAAACAAAGGACATATTTAACATATTTCTGCTGAACCTGACGCCTCGTTGGGACCCGTCCAGTTTGGGTCGGTAGCTCGGTGAACATGTATTTGTACCATCGACTCCTGTCTCAGTGAATACAAATGTCTTTAGAGCATATAATTATACTTTTATTATATTTACATAAATTTCAATGTTACGACGCAGCTTCCGTTCAAAGATCAGCAAGTTGTCAGCGGCACAATTTCATCAGTGAAACTCTATGAAAAAGAGCAGTGTGCAGGTTTCCTTCTTCGCCACTGATCCCAGAAATGATCTCACTGGTGTGTGTGAATCGATACCAGGAACAAATCATCATCAACCTGCTTACTCAAATTAACCTCGGTGACTCCATGACTGTTCGGGTGAGGTCACTGAGGACAATCTCATTTGACGTCACCACGTCTCGGTGCTCTGCCGATGTCCCGGACGTCCAGCTGAGGACCTCACACACGGCCGAGTGTCGTTCAGCAGAGCTCCATTTTCTAACACAAACTGCTCGCAGGTCTCACGGGCGACGGGCCGAGCGAGTCGACTGGTCTCTAAGTGGGAGACAAATTGAAGCTCGTTGAGGCGAACGAGCCAAAAATGAACGCTTTCTCTCTCTCTCTCTCTCTCTCTCTCTCTCTCTCTCTCGCTTGTTCTGAAAATGTCGCGATGGGCATCCTCAGCGGGGAAACTGTGCCGAAGCTCCCGGAGCAGAAAAACACAGCTGTAACTGCGATCTTCAAATCTGCTCGTGTATGTGAGTGAGCACATTTACATAAACAGAACCTTAAACCTAATGGAGCCATGTTTAAGCCAGTAATTGAGACTGATGCACGGCAGCATCAAAAGTTCATCGATTTAAGGCTTTTCCAACCAAAGTTTTCACAGTCAGATATTTGCAGGTGTAGTTTCACGTGTGCGTCACTGTGAACATCTGCGCTGTGAGTTGAGCTGTGTGTTCGTCAGAACTTTGACTTTGACTCCGCGTCTGTTCGGTGAAGTTCAGAGATTGAGCTTGTCGTTGTTTCTCAACCTACTTCGTCCACACGTGGTTTTGTGAATCATCAGACACGAGCTGAGTAAAGTTTAATGACATTCGCTGAAACATCTACTTTTTTACCTCGACAAGATTCTCTGATCTTGTGCTTTTAGTTTTGCTGAGAAACATGAAGAGCAAAACATCAGAGAGCCCAGTTTTATCTCAGACTCGTGCTCCATCGACATCTGGGTCCAGACTCAATCATCCTGTGTTAAACCATGCATTGACCCGCTGTGTGTGTGTGTGTGTGTGTGTGTGTGTGTGTGTGTGTGTGTTGAGAAGGTCTTGGCTTGTCTGTGTGTTAATGCACAGCTGTATCACACAGGTTCAGTTTTATGTTAACAACACAGTTTACAGTCGGTGATAGCAGCCATGATGCCACCTGCTGTGTGTCAGACAATCTGAGACAGGATCAGTTGATTACCCTTGTTTATATTTATATGATATTTATATTTGTCTGTCTTTCTTGTATTTGCTGCATCACTGGATATGAACATATTCAAATAGGAAGCAACAGCTGTGCAGGTTTTCAGTGTTTCTGTGCACCAACGTCATCACAACACACTCAGCGCGGAGGCATACGTATATATACATCTAACAAATGGGACTCAGAGGCCTCGCCGCGTCTTCTGAGAGCTGCAAATTACCAAGTATGTGGTTGCCATGACAATCTGGAGAGCC
Source organism: Holacanthus passer (assembly GCA_025331565.1). NCBI lineage: Eukaryota > Metazoa > Chordata > Actinopteri > Pomacanthidae > Holacanthus > Holacanthus passer. The sequence goes on from JAFREQ010000149.1 coordinate 1,205,972, forward strand.
AATGAAAACCACCGACTCCCCTGAGAGGGAAGCAGCATCAGCAGCCGGGAACAAAAAAAGGAAAAAAGGCAGGTGGCCGCGGACGAGACGCGAGGAGGGAGGGAGGAGGGGGTGAGATGAAAATTACAACAATCACGGAGCTCCGGTCCCTGTGTTTGCCACACAGCCGCTGACGGATGCACAGACCGAGCAGGATGGAGGACGGGATAAAAAAAGACGGAGGGAGCTGGAGGAGCGTCTCTGACAGAGGGAACGTGTCGCAGCCACCGTTCCATTTGTCCTTGACTTGTTGAACTCGTTTTACTGAATAGAGTCAAACTTTTTCTACATGTTTTTAATGTGCCGTGTGCAAACAGTTCATACTTCAGACAAACAAACATGAACATGACCAGGAAATTAAAATGTCCTACATTTTGTGCTCAGGGTTTTTAAATTGTGGAGGTTTATGATTCTTCATCAAGTGCAGACTTCGTCATCACAATGAATCCTGTCGCTTACAACATATGTTTATGTGCTAATATGCTGCTGTGAATTTCCCCGCTGTGGGACGAATAAAGGAATATCCTATCTTATCTTACTAAATTTATTTGGAGGAAACATAATTGTTTGTGTAACTGTTTGTGACGTTCTGCACAGTCTTACACCTGGACAGCAACAAAGATGAGACTGAAGTCTCAGACTGGAGTCATGAACATTATCTATCTATATGTTATAACACACAGTATAAATGGAGGATATCAGTGTTACCATAAGATAATTTTAAAAATCCATATTAGAAATTCAAATGTTTCATTTTTGACTGGTTTGCTGTCGCTGCTGGTTTGATGCAAAACGCCTGCCAGGATACTTGTTTAGTGTGAATTCACAGACACCGGTCAGCTCCCAAAGCACCCTGGGTAAGATGGGCAGAGCTGGAGCACCTCAGGGAATTTGGACTAGTGCACTTGGCTGAATGCAGACTTCAGAGAGGGACAGTATTTCAGATGTTGCTGGTTATGTTTCATGAGTTTTAAGTGGCAGGTTGTTGATTCATGTGTTGCATCAAGTTGCAGCAGGATAATAATTTGGCACATTGTTCATGTATGAAAATGTAACCAGTCATGACTATTGTAAAGTTATAGCTGAGGAAACATGACGTCACTTGCATTATGTCTTTTATTAAAACAACCAGGAAAGATTTATACCCAACGCTTCTTCACACTTTATTTCCAGTGTTCATTCTATTTTTAAAACATTCTCTGTCAACATGCTTCATTAGTTTTTCTGTTACATCCAAACTAAAACTTCATTAACCTTTTCATGGTTGTGTTTGAGCGACTCAAAGCATGAACTTAATGAAATGTTGAAAGAGTCAAGGCTGAACTGAGGCAGAAGACAGGAGGCGCTGATATTTAACCAGAGCCAACAGGATGCAGGACACGAAACCTCTGGAATCAAAGTGCTGTATTTTGCACGGGGACGGCAGAAATGACATTTCCTCTGAAACTTAATTGGCAAAGCACATCAGTAATAAATACACACGTTTTGCAGGAGGTTGTTCTTCTGGATGAGAATGTAAAAAAAAAGCTCCAGCCTGAAACCTTGAGGCGTTTAGCGCAGACAGAGTGAAGACTTTCCCTCACCTCCCTCGAGGACGAGCGTCTCACAGCAAATGGCAGTGATGAATGAGATTTAATACCGGCTGCAGAAATAATACTGTCGCCGCCGTTTACCATCAGCCTGAGGAACGCAGGCCACATCATAAGATAAGATAAACCTTTATTCGTCCCACAGTGGGGAAATTTGCACAGAGCACAGAGCGGGTGTGTGAGCAGGTGCAGAGACAGAATGCAGGTAAATCAGATGGTTGTATTTCTTCCTGTCGTTCTGCGTGGATCAATGCTGCGTTGGCTTTTTCGCTTCACCGACTCGTCTGCAGCTTTGCCACCACGACGCATTCCTGCACATTTGTTGCACTTGAATAAAGTGATTCATTAAATACTACTGTTGAGCTTAAAGGTGGCTTCTGGCTTCAAACATGAAAACGGTTTGTAGATTTGGAAAAAGCTGAAGTGTTGAACGTCTTGGTCACAGACCTCTGATGATTAACTGTGGTCACCGTCGGTAGATATTGAGGCAATCGTCACTTTCTTGTCTTTTCAGGTTGTGCTCTGAAAACTTTTATTTTGAAAGCACCAGACAAACATCCTTAGAAACTTGTGTCTGTTTGATCATAGCCTGAGTTACATGAGAACATCAGTTGCATCTCTGTGCAAACGGTACAGAGGCAGGATGTCAGATCTCTAACAAGCTTGATCCAGTTTTATAAGTGTTTTTGAACGTTGGACGAGCTGACTTTTCCAATCTTCATGCTTTGACTTTAGAGTTTAGTCACAACAAACTCCACCAAAACCTGCATCAACTGGGAAGAGTTCATCGGCCAGAAGTCAGCGGACAGTCAGAGCAAGATCAAGGATGATCTGCCCAGTTATCACATGACCCAGAAGTTTAGATTCTCTTCCTGTTGGTCCAGAACAGAGACCAGGCCAACTAAGATACTGATTAATAACAGTTTAAATGCAAATTATTAAAGATAGTCGAGATGGTGTTAGAGGGAGAGATTGAGGGTTCGGAGGGATGGATGAATGGATGAAGGGATGAAGGGATGAAGGGATGAGATTAGACATTGAGGTCGCTGTCGGCTGGATGAGGAGGTGCGATGGTCCGGCATCAGCTGGAGACATGAAGACAGGAGGGAGCCAGGGGAGCAGAGACTCTGAGTCGAGGAGACGTCTCTTCATGTCCTGCAGGTTTCCATGTCGCCCCCATGGTTCCTGTACTCAAACAGAAGAGAGGAGGGAGAAAGAAGAAAGGGGTTTTGGGGGGGAGGGATGTGAAAACTGAGTCAGAGGGTTAAGGAAACAGATATCCTGATCTTAAATACTTGCTTGTGTCTGAGGCGTCTTTGTTCCAGAGCCTCGTTATAAAACTTCATTTATGCACAACAAAGGTACAAATGCAGTATTTTCATGACATGGAGGTAATTAAGCATAAATCATCCAGAAATCTCCCTGAAATGAGCTTTGAGTCGACCAATAAGAACATTTCTGTCTCAGAAATGTTTGTGGAACTAAAACAACCCAATCTGTGACGAGGGAGAGGAAACTGGAAACGCAGGTAGTTGATGACAGCCTCCCTCTGTGTTCATTACAAATCAGCTGGATGATACTGCAAAGTACTGCAGAATATGCTCAGAATATTCTGTCAGCTCTGGATATGGAGACAGTCGATGTTTCGACCTCGGACTGACTGTTGAATTGAACAAACCTGCTGATGCTCTTTAAGACCCACCCGTCGTCATCGTCTGTCAAACCTGAAATATCTGAATTTGGAAAACAGCGAGAGGACAACAGGTTCACTGGCTCCGAAAAACGACAGCTTAAAGAGACTGGATGAGGAAAATGAGCCGGCAGGTTCTTCAAATCTCTCTCCATCCTGAGGAATGGAAGAAAAGTGGCTTTACTCAAACTGCTCCTTCGTCTGCAGAGATCAGAGTTTTTCCTCAGTGGCCTTTTGTTCTTCAGCATTTCAGCTTCATTTATTGACAACAATACGGCCAAAGAGGGATCTTTAGCTATGACCAACTCTACATTTAGACTTTAAAGACTCTTAAAACGGCTTTTAAAATTGGAGTCTTGTGTCAAATCCCAGGTAGTTTAGTTCAGTTCAAAACTCGACCTGTCCAACAACCTGACAATCTGAAATATCGCATTAGCTTGATTTATGGAGATTTTGTGATCAATCAGTAAATTTTTTTAATAATCTAGTTACATCCAAAAAAACAGTGACAGTGAGAAGTGAAGATAAAGTTCATACAGCTGCAGGTTGTCGTTATCCGACAGAAATAAAAGCACTTAAATTGACATATTTCTTTTTTTAAGTGTAAGGGATGATACCGATTCTTCGAGCTCAAACCAAATAACATTTCTCTTCTGTGCAACTAATTAGTAACATCATCAATATGTCCTTCAATCAGAAAACCTCTGCAGCAACGCAGTCGACCAAGTGTCAGATTCGAGTGGTTGTGATATTGTCACCAGACGCCCTGAAACACGTTGGCACAATCCAAGAGTTACCGACTAGTTTTTAATGGTTGTGGTGATTTGTAGGTTAGAAAGTTGTGACGGGAGATCAACTATAAGCTAATCTGACACTGGAGAACGGCCTGTAGAACACAGTGATGTGACACCGATCAAACCCGTCAAACGAACACGACGAGGGCCTGAATGACGTGACCTGAAACGGCCGTTCGCTCTGATTATCAGGTGCTTTCAGCTCAGTTAACTTCCTGAACCTCAGCCCAGTCATTCTCTAGTTTACATGAGATTAAAGTGAACATTTCTGAAACCTTTCAAAGTGTCTCTGACGGTGAGACATATAAAACAGGATGTTCAGGAGACAGAATTGTGGCTGAAGTGTCGTGTGTTTGATTTCCCTGCAGCTGCTCCTCCAGCCTGAAGCGGCCAACGTCAGCCTGGTTATGTAAGGGTTAAACAAGACAGTACAAGATGTACTGTACTGTATCTGTGTGTGTGTGTGTGTGTGTGTGGCTTCACACTGCATTCATCCTCAGCCCCGTGATTATGTGTGCTCATGTACATCCCATGTTCCTCCCTCTCTCTCTGTGTGTGTCTGTCTCTCTCTCTCTCTCTCTCTCTCTCTCTCTCTCTCTCTCTCTCTCTGTCTCTCTCTTTCTCTCTGTCTCTCTGTCTCTCTCTTTCTCTCTGTCTCTCTCTCTCCCTCTCTGTCTCTCTCTCTGTCTCTCTCTCTCTCTCTCTCCCCCCTCTCTCTCTCTCTCTCTCTCTCTCTCTCCCTCTCTGTCTCTCTCTCTCTCTGTCTCTCTCTCTCTCTCTCTCTCTGTCTCTCTCTCTCCCTCTCTGTCTCTCTCTCTCTCTCTCTCTCTCTCTCTCTCTCTCTCTCTCTCTCTCTCTCTCTCTCTCTCTCTCTCTCTCTCTCCCTCCCTCTCTCTCTCTCTCTCTCTCTCTCTCTCTCTCTCTCTCTGTGTCTCCACATGCTCGATCTACCAGCTGCTCCCCCATCATGGATGCAGGAGTCGGGGGTGCGATGCTCTGCAGCGGCTGCCCTCGTGCCTGTTGCTAGGCGAGAGTCTGCACCGTGGCCGCCTCCACAGCCAATCGTGACGATGCAGGAAGCTCCCGGACCAATGAGGCGGCTCGGTGAGGCGGTGGGCCGAGGCTCGGGTTCTTCGTGGAGTTTTTTCCACTGATTTCTCAATGGGGTTCTTATGTGTTGGACATCAAAGCAGGTAGCTGGAGATATTTTCAGCTCCCTGCGCTTTGTTTCAGCGGCGTCGGGCTCTTCGTCGTGGGCCGTTAACGGGACTCCTCTTCACAATGAAGCTCTTGGGAGCAATTAAAGTGATCGTTAACTCTGTCATTTAGAACATCGCTGTTTTCATCTTCCTGTTGTTGAGTGTCAGTTTTCAGTTTGTTTGTCTGGTTCGATGCAATTTTAACTATTCGTCAACCCTGACTTTCAGTCTGACAACGAACCCACAGTTTTATTCCAAAACAAGATTTCATTTTTCAATCTCATATCTTAAATCATAATGTCTAGTCAGAATTCATGAATAGGTTGATTTGAGAAGAATCTGGAATGCAGAGGTTCTTTTAATGCTTTTAATGAAACATTTACAGTCGTGTAATTTTTTTAATGCTAAATTTATTGTTGTTAAGGATCGTTAGCCTCATTTTATTCTCATTAAGAAATAAAGGAGGTTTGAGATGAAATTGATTCATTCTTTGTGTTAATTATGTTTCCACATATTAGAAAGTAATCAGACGAAGAGAAAGTAAATCTGCACCAATAAGTAAAAATTAATTATTCGGCAGCAACAGTTATTCAAATATCTTCAGATCATTTTCTTGATTCATCTGTTAATTATTTGGTAAATTAAATGTATGTGAAAACACAATCCAACACAATTTCTCTGACATAATCAACAGTTAACATCCCTAAAATATTTGAATTATTTTCATACAACAAATTTTCTGTGACTCAACTAATGATCAATCAATGATCAATAACTGACTGGACTGAACAGTTTACATGTTTCTTTACAGTGAACATGTTGACAGGTTCCAGTTGGAGATGAAAGAAAATCAAATTTCTTTTAAATTAAATTTCAACAGCCGTCAGGTTTCACGAGCGTTTGTGTTCTGGAGTGCACATCCATTCCATCGCTGTTCGTCTCCTCTCAAGTGAATCCAGCTATCGTTCCTTCAGCGGCAAACAAGCGCTCCAGCTAAACCCGCTTTAAATATTCAACACATTATGTAAGATTACGCAAGAACGAGGGAGACCGGGGAAACATGAGGGAGATCATGGGAAACACTGAATATTTTAAGAATGTCCTCACGCTTCACTCGCTCCAAGAAGTGGCTCAAAAAGATTGTACTTTTCCTCTGATCCTCTTCTTTTGCACAGAAACACTGACCTGCAGCAGGAGTAGGATGTGCATCACTGTGAATGTGCACGAGGTCCTGCCATCATCATAAAATCATGATCAAATCTGATTATTCTCATACTGTGGTCGCAGGAGCTCAACCCACTGCAACTGCAAGAGAAACACAAGTAAATGAAGAGATGGATTTCAGCACTTTGACAACATGTCGGCAACATAAAGGAGAATGAGATCACCGGGTCTTCAGACCCACTTCCTGGTTCCACGTTGACCAACTGGACTCACAGTTGTTTGCACACGTTTCATTTCATTTCTCCAAAAATAAGAAGGAGTCAGTCGATGAAGTGCTCTCACGTTTACGAGCCACAGATTGAATCTTTCTACCATTAAGTACTATCCATTATAAAGTGCCATAATTAGCTTTGCCTCCATGCTGTCAGTCATTCTGTAATAAGTTGCCGTCGCTTTCTCAGACGGTAGCGATCCCGCTGTCGGCTCCTCATCTCTCACATTAATTCAGACGCTTTCATTACAGCTAAATGGCACTTTGTGAAATTAAAGGGTTCATTTCCATAATGTGTTCATTTTAGGGACGACTCCTTCAGGTAATCATTCAGTGGCTTTAAAATATAGATGAAGTAAAGTGCCGTCACTTCCTTTTAAACACAGATCCCCGTCGTCCTTAACATCACTGTGTTCTGCCGTTCACTCAGTCTGCATGATGGAAACCACCGTCAACACTAACATCATACAATATATTCATATAATGCACATTAAACCCAGATGACAGACTCTTGGTCACTGTAGCAGACAGTTCCAGTGATCTTTGCTTGTGGAGGTGAATCCACACATCTGGAGCTTTTACCTACAGTGAGTTCAGGCTTTGGGGAACTTTGATATGCAAATGTGCGCAACAGCAGCAAACACTCATCAACAGCGCTGAACTGGGAAAGAACCAGGTCGTTTGGGTAAATGTTCAGGGACGAAGTTAAGAGAAACTGCTCCAAAAACATGTTGGGATCCTGATTGGATAAAGGCCACAGGACAAATGGATCTACTGCTAATTTTCTGAATTTCTGAAGGACTTTATTTGGGTTTTATTTTCATTCTTAAGACCATCATCAAGTGATTCTGACACAAAACATGCATCGCAAATATACGACTTGAATTGTACAAACAGCCTCAAAAATCGATCTCTTTAAACATCAACGTGTTTTAAGTAACGATTCTTTGAAGCAGAAAATTAACTTGTGATCAGTCGTAGCTGATGAAGTACAGTGAAACATGCCAGTGAACCAGAAGCTGTTTGTGTCTGAGATGATTTTGTCCCATTTCGTTCTGTACCTGCAGGACCTGTAATACACCGGAGCTTTCAACGCTCATCACAAAAGCAACACGACTGAAATATATCAAGTTTCTAAAGTGTTATATTAAATCCTTGTCCGCGTCCCCTGAGCCTGAAACATGTCTGATTACCATCACACGAATGTTTGGTGACAAACGTCCTAACACATCCTCCCCGACAGCCGCCGAGCACAGACGCCGGCAGATTCTGCACATTTGGCCCGAAGGCCCCCGATCGAGAGCATCCACGCGTCAGGAGGATCTGACTGATCTTCCATAAAGCCTCGCCTCCGTCCGCCCCCCGCTCTCTCTGATCCTCCCCCACAACGCCTGGCTTTGAAAATGGAGAGAGATGGAGGCTGGGTAAGGACCAGCTCACAGTCAGCGAGCTAAATGACACGGACGCTTTGAAAGCACAGTTCCTCGCTCGGGCTTCAAAGGAGGGAGAGGAAAAGGGAGAACCGAGTGAGAGACAGATGAAGTGCTTCTTGGCGGGCGAGAGGAACGAACAGCAGCTTCAGTCTGCTGCGGCATCATGTCCACGCTCATGCACATGACTCGAACTAAGGTTTCTTCCATCAACTCAAACCAGGACACAAACATTATGATGGGTATGTTTCAGGCCTCGGACTGATCCGACTGCACGTTGGCTCATTATAAGACTGAGCGGTGATCGATTACACGACGCAGTTTATTTGTGGATTCGTCAAGGTTTTTTCATAAATCGTGTTGTTACAGTTTTATCTCTTTTGTTCTGTTCCTGTTTCCGACCTCATGACGTCACAGTGAAATGCAGCCGATTGTCCAATAGGCTTCACCAGACTGTTCCCAGGTCGTCGAATACCAACCGACAAGTTACCCTTTAGCATCTGTATGAAGTCAACTCCCTCCAACATCAACCCACCCACAAACTATGAGACGCTCAGAGCAGGTGACGAAGTATAATCAGAGAAAAAGGTGCATGTTGGGAGGAGATCAGGGTGAATGGACGGGTCAAACACTCGTCTCCTAATGAATGTCACACATACAAAAATACTTATTCTAATCCAAATCTAACCTAAATGCAAATGTGTGTTAGAAAGGCTTCCTTGTGCAGCTGTATGAGACGTCGGTATGTGACGACCTGGGAATGAGAACGAGTTGGCTTCACGGCGCTGGTTTCATTGTAATGAATGACGGACACGCGTGTCTCGTGTTTTACGCACAGTGAAGAAATAAATCTTTAAAAGCACAATAGATGCCATTAAAATCAGAATATCACGTCTTCAATGTTTCATTTTGTGCCTTTTAACGTTTACATGTCAGATGTTTAACGAGCTTTGCGGTTTGTTCGTGTTCAGCGGCGCCACCTGCTGCGTTCGTCTCGTCACTGTCTGCCGCGGCGACGAGACGAACGCTGGCGCTTCACAGTCGCTCTGACAGACTCAATCTGACAGCATTGTGTATCTGTAATCACTGCGTGTCTGACTCTTTTATCTGGCTTGTTATCTCTGATGGGGATTGATTGACTGGATTGTGAGAGAAAATAGCAGCTGAGACAGGAGTTTTATTTTCCGTCATTGTTCCCCATCTGTGTTCGGCCAGTTTTCTGCCTCTGCATGAAGCCTGCTGATGTGCAGCTCTGTAACCGCTGCGAGGCAGGGTGTGTGTGTGTGTGTGTGTGTGTGTGTGTGTGTGTGTGTGTGTTGTGGGAGTTCTGATTCGCTCCACGTACTAAAGGTCAGAGCTTCTGCTGCTGAACATTTTAATATTTGTGACAGACAGAAAGACAGACAGTAATTGCATTGATAATCTGACCTTCACTGCCAACTAGTGGTGACAACGTGCTCTTAACGACTTTTCTGACTTCTAATTAAGATGGAAATTGTCTAACCGAGTGGCAGTGCTTTAATTTCACTGAAATATTTGAACACTTCTTCTGTCCCTTCTAATAAATAAATGAAGGTATGTACCAAAGAAAGCAAAGATAATGTTTGAGGTAACCCAGCTTTCTTCATGTGACGTGTTTAGTCTGGCCTCTTTTACACAATCGGCTTCATCTGGAGTTTTACGTTATCGGGCCTTGGTTCAGGCTCGTGGGATACATCCATCCACTTCCTGTTCCTGCATCGCCTCGTCTCACCCAGCCGTGTTGCGGCCTGAGTAAAGTCACGGCGAACGTGTTACCGGCTGAGAAATGGCATTTGAACAGGCGTAAATCACAGCAGTGAGATTAAGTCCTTGATTTACCGCCGCTCCCTCCCTGCGACAGAGGGAGAGCGAGGCAGAGATAAAGACATCAATCGTCAGCTAGATTCCTTCCGTCCTGTCGTCTTTCTGTGTCCCCATCGATGTCTCTCTTTTTGATGTGATCAGGAGTGAGATGATTGTTCAGCTGGAGACAGTGTGTCGGGGTCTTTGGTGCTGTGTGTGTTACCTGTCTGAAGCCGGTGAACTCGAACAACCTGACACAGGATGTGACCAAACATCCTGGAAGCTACGACTGGGAAACAAAAAATGTAATGTTGCATATTCTATCAATTAATCTGCTGATTATTTTTTGGTTCATTCATTGATCATTTGGTCTCAGAAATGTTTGGGAACTTGTTATTTACATTTACAGTGAAAAACACGTTTACACACATTTAGAAGCTGAGCCAGAGAATGTTTGATGTTTATACTCGAATGACTGAAGTGATTAACCAGTTATCAGAATTACTTGCTTTAACTTTCCTGTTTGATTGACTAATTCATCTAATTGCTGGCTGGCATCAGCTACAGTTGCAGCAAATATCTCACCCTCATTTTTAATCATCTGGATCAACTGTTTGGTCTATGAGATCATAATGAAATCTTCAATTGACAGAGAAAAACTGTTGCGTTTCTGTTCACATTTTTGTTTCTAGTTTAGATCTTTCATTCATCACCTGGTGAGATTCATTTACGTCCATAGAGAAAAAATCCAATGTTAACGGATGCAGAGAGAACTTGACTCTCAGTGGCTCCTTCTTTCTTAAATGAAAACTTCAACGTGCTTTACAGATCATTTCTAAAAGTCTGTTTTTCCTTCCTGTGGTTTGAACCGTGAGTGGATAGTAGATCCATCACTGATGTAACCTAAATCCTTAAAATAAGTCTGTCCCATTATTAATGTCTGACCCTCCAGAGACGAAGAGGCTGCTGAAACTGTGCCAGGTGCTTCAGGTGCTTTGATGCCGTGAATCACTTTGCACAGACGAGCCTGGATGTGTTTCACCCACGAGAGGTGAAGACAGAGCGAAACACACTTTAAGAAGAAGGTGATCGTCAGGACACTTTTACTATGAAACGCATATGCAAACATGCAGCAAACAGGAGGCTGGATTTGAGCTTGTTGGGTTTGAGCTTGTTGGGTTTGAGCTTGTTTGCTGGAAGGAAAGTGGGAGAACTCGTCTGTTTTTAGCTCATGGTTTGTGCGTTTTTTTACGATAAATAATCATTAAGGGTTTTATGAACCTATGGAGAGCAGGTAATTCAAGTTACAATACTTTATCTACATGTATGACTTTACTCTGTGCTGTCACTGTTTCCTGTCACATGGAGGACGGCGTCACGGTGGGTTAGTCATTAGCACCGTCGCCTCACACTGACCAAACACATGCAGGTTAATTAGCAACTCTAAATTGTCCGTTGGTGTGAATGTGAGCGTGAAAGCTCCGACTCCGGCCGCCCGCAAGCCTTCAGAGGACGAGCGGGTGAAGCCGATGGATGGATGGATGGATGGATAGAATGGAGCCTTTTAATAAGATGATCTACACTTAAAGGATAAGTTTGGAAAGCGGTCGAGCTGGAGCTGAGACGGGAAGTGAGACAGCACTGAAGGACAAAACATTGTTGGTCTTTCCATTGGATTTGTTCACAATAGCATAGAATGACACCTTGTTCTTTAAAAAATTAATATTTGTTAACTTGTGAGTGCATGAAAAAAGTTGACTTGCACAAAATCCTCAAGTTTCAGTCAATTTCTTACATTTTATTACTGTTGCACCATTTATACAAGTACATATAATTTTGAATGCATCAAATTTCCATATCATCTTTTTGTTTGTTTTGAATGAACGTGTGGTGGAAATAGCGAGTGAGACATGGAATGAAAATATCAACTGTAGTTGCCATGGATGCAGACGGAGAAATAATTTTTTTTTCCACTTGACCAAAAAGACAGGACTACAGGTTCACCCGACCACGGACATGCAATTTACTGAGTCAAGAGAGGAAGAAAAACTGAACCAAGTGACACGCGACGCTCCTCGAGTGTTTGTTTCTGCTACGGTTTGACAAGTGCTGGGAGGAAAACGCTGTGCGTCAGTTGGATGAAAGTAAAAAAGCTGGCAAATGGATGACTGAGATGAATAAATACATACATATATATTCCTACATTTATGCAGAGGTGGAAATATCAAAAGTACATTTTTCTACTTTGTTTCTATTTTGTGAAATGCACAAATATGTCAGAGGGAAATTTTGAAACATCGACTCCAATAAATTACAGCTTATTGTGCAATTTCAAATTTTTCAAAGATTATGAGAGATCACTGATGTTTCTTTCCTTATTCCTTTCATCCTTCTTTACGTCTTTCCGTCCTTCATTACTTCATCACCCTCACTCCTTATTTCTGTATCACCGTTCTTTCTTTCAATCTGTCATCACTTCATTCCTTCTTTTCTTTTTTCATCTCACATTAAAGTTTCTTCTTCACTATTACTAATCAAACATTAGATGCTTCAGTAGTTTTTGTTCTGCCTTTCCTTCCTTCTACTGATCCTAAAGATCAGAGATACAAATGTTCTTCTTCACTATCAGTACTTTTACCTTGGATACTTGATTCATGATGTCACCACGGATTATTTTCCACAGTAATTCTACTAGAGTAACGGATGGAAGTACTTTTTCTCCCACCACTGCATACATGTACATATATGCAATATATATTTCTGAGAAGTAAATGAAAATGCATGAGGGGTGAAAACGATGAAGTCAGAAGCTCCCTTTTCATGTACAAGGCTTTTCCATCCCATAATGACAGCTCGGCGCGACATAAAAACATGGACCATAGTAGATGGAACAGGCTGCCGATGCTCTGATCCTTCACTGAACCCCCTCCTCCTCCGTCCTCGATGGGATCAGACAGATCCAAGTACAGACCTGGGCCCAGGTGACCTTTCACCTGCTCAGATACCAAACTGCTGTTCCTGCTACAATCACTCAAGCTCCTATTGTTCATGCCAAATTTAAATTCATCTACAGCTTGACAATGCTGCGGCACATTCCTCTACGTATTTAGTTTGTTATTGTTCATTACGGCTGAACATTAATTTCCAGGTCGGGAAAATATTTCAATCTGAAACACACACAGATGGAAGTTGAAGATTTTTTGCTATTTTCTCCAGTTTTTGTGATTTTCTTTACCACACACACATATCAGTGTGATTTTACATCATAACTTTGCTTCTCAAGTATATTTTGCTGATCATGTTGACTTTAGTACAATGTAGTAGTACTTACAGTATATCTACTGTAACTGTGTGTCTACTTTGTGGTTTGCCACTTTTACTTAAGTAAGTGAAGGATTTGACTTCTTCCAATGAAACGGTCCAGAAAATAAAGAAAGTGGCTGAAACGAGTCAGTTTAGTGTGTCTTCTTTTGAGAGACACAGATGAAAAATTATCTTAGAAAAGTTATCTGAACTCTCCTGATGATGCAGGAAACGTCTCCAGCTTGGTATTCAAGCTGAAACTCTCTCTCTGGATTAAAGCCTATTTTGCCCAGGTCAGCACTTGATATGTCTTGTGAAATAAAAATCCACTTTAAATTTGTCGTCAGATTTGGATGAAGGATCACAGACTTCCATCAGACTTTCTAAGAACACTGCAGAGACCTTTTCAGTGAGGCTTTGCAGATTTTATAAGTGTATTACAAACGTTAAAAAACCACTTAGTTCACTTACAATATACCTAAGGGTTTCAGTACAAAATCTAGAAGTTTATCTGAAAAATTCCTACGACTGTTTTATACGTCTAAGAATGTGTTTCGCTCTGCAAAGTCAGCCATGGTCAGCCTCTGAAATGTCTTAGAAAGCCTGAACGCTCTGAGTCCTTTCAACAAATTTAACCTCCCTTTTAGGAGTTCTTGCAGTTCAGAGAAAGTGGCGCGTAACCCAGGGGGTAAAATGGCTACCGACACAAGCCAACAATCGCAAAAAGCCAGAGGGAGGACGGGTTAAAAAGGACACAACCACAAGTCCACGGCACCGATAAACTGTAGGTACCAGGCCAAAGCCGAGAACACGACACTCTGAAGAGGAGGACGAGTGAAGGGGGGAGCTGAAGAGTGGACGGATTCAACGGTCCAGCTGGTAAAGTGATTCCTCTAACAACCCCCCTCCCCTCAGTCCATTTCCCCAAATGCTGATGTTGTGACATCCACAGAGCCGAGGGTGCGGGCGAACGCATGAACGCAGGCTTTCTGTGGACTGAGATGGGCTAAACCTCTTGACCGTATGAGGGCGAGGGGTGATGGAGGTGGGATGGCGAGGCGTATGGCCGACACAGACTCGTATCAAAGTTCAAATACTACAGCAGAAAAAAATAAAGTAAAACATAACAATAATAATAGCAATAATCATCTGCAGCGGTGGGAAACTTCTCCAGGTGGTTGCTCCAGTCCTCATTCAACAAATCATCATCATTACAATTATTATTATTATTGTTATTATCATAATATGGGTGGGCTAGTTAATTTCATTTTCATTTTTTTATCTTCATCATCGTTGAGTTAGGTACTTTATTTTTTCATTTCCGAAAAGAAGCTGTCCATTAATCTTGAACTGCTACGGTTTGATCCTTGCTTGGTGCCTCTGTGGCGTTCGCCTCCTTGGCAGGAGGCTCGGCGGCTGGTGTTGAACTAGCGGCTGCGGCGGCCTCCTTTGCCGGTGCGGGAGCCGCCGCCGCCGCCTCTGTGGGCTTGGGGTCAGGGGAGGCAGCGGGGGCCGCCTCGGCTTTGGCTGCTGGTGCCGCGGGGGCCTCAGTCTTTTTGGCGTCGGCCTCATCTTTACTCTCAGCCGCCGGGGTCGGCGCCGCGGCCTTAGCCTCAGGCTCCTTGGCGGCAGGGGCCGATTCTTTGGCCGGGGCGGGAGCAGCTGGTTTCTCCTCAGCCTTGGCGGGTTCTGCGCTCTTAGGTGCCTCTGTTTTCGGCTCAGCGTTGGCGGCGGGTTTCTCGGGTTCCTTTGTGGCGGGGGCCGCGTTCTTTTCCTCCTCTTTAGGCGCCGCAGCATCTGCCGCCGCCGCCTCCTTGGCCGCTGTGTCGTTCGCTACCTCCTTAGCGTCGGTGCCAGTCGGGGCCTCGTCTTTGTTGTCTTTCGGTGCTTCACTCTCCTCGGCAGAGGCCCCCTCTGCCTTGGCATCCTTGTCTTTGGCCTTGTCATCATTTACGTTGTATCCCTTCTTCTTTTTGCTGAGCTTGCCTCCCATTTTGGATCTCTGGCCTCTGAAACAGAAGAGAGAAATACATGGATTTTAGTATTTCAGAAACAATTATTCATTCATTCGTTACAAAAAAGCCCAAGAAGAAGCAAGAACATCCTCCAGAGAAACCAAATAATGGACCAAAAGGAAATCAAGTCTCGAGCACAGAGGAAGCTCCTGATAGAAATAATTGAAATATCACCACAGACGACTGAGCGACTGATGTTTCAGGCACTGTTCCTCTTCCAGAGATGATTTATGACGGTGATGAAGAACAGTCGCTCTTTGTGGTAAAAATGACTGAATTTATTGCAACAGCAGCTTCACAGTGTGCAGACGTCAGACAGCAAATGCAAAGTTTGACATGTCTGCATGAGCTTTCATGAGGGAGGAGACCAAGAGGACGATGATGCTCAATTGAGACGCACACAGAAAGGATACGCAGTAGTTGTGCATTTATGGAGAAACATCTCTCATATTGCATGTTTGATGTCTTCTCTCAGTCAGAAGCACGTGCTCCTCTGAGCCGACAGCACGATACCTTCCTCTTTCAGATCAGGCAAAGCTTCTTTAAACATGATGAGAGGAAACAGTCATGTGTGATGCTACAGAGACAAAAACAGTGACGGTAGTTGGAATCAGGGATGTGGAGAAAGATCCTGAAACCTTCACAGTATAAATGCAAAGACCAAAAAGAGACAGACTTCATCCTGGACTACAGAGACTCTCACATCTCCGTCCTCACCTCTCAGATCAAGAACTTCTAATTATGAAAAAGTGCTTCCACAGCTGAGTGTGTGAATGTAAAGAGCAAGAGGAAATTAAAATATCTGTTAACCCTAACCCTGAGACACAGCTATCAAACAGGTTTTTAGGTCCCTCAGAGCTTCTGATATCATTTGACATGTAAAACACTGTATCATCAGCAAATAATATGTTTTTCAGCAAACTGAGTGAAATCCTGGGATCTGTAGAGGTCTGCGTCTCCAACATGGTATTTCATGTGATTAAGAGCAGCAGGTAAACAGGTCAGTCGCAGGTAGACAGGACTGTGTGTAGGGAGGCTCACACACACACACACACACACACACACACACCTGCAGATTCCTGGCTCACTCCCTCAGCTGAAGCCTTTTTTCATGGATGTCACCATCTGTCTGCTCGATGGGGGACAGGACTTCAATACCACAACAAATCAGGCTTATTAGTAGCAAAGACTCCAGAACGGCACAGTTTGTCGTTTGAAATCTGAAGTCTGTATGTTGATGCTTAAAACTGCCAAAAAAAATCTTGGCAGTCTGTCCTGCTCATTAGGAAAAAATGAAAAAATATGTGCTATGTTTGTTTCAAATCCTCTCTCAATTTCCAAACGGCTGCATTTAATGTGGAATAAAATCATCCGAAAAGTAAAGATCTGTTTTCCAACCTCGACAGTATTTTAACAAGACAATACCTAAACTATTTATTTACTGTTCCTACAAAAGCAAGATTCTTAGTCGACTGCCAAGCGCTCCGAGGACACACACCTCCACCTAAACTCTGTCCTCATAATGAGCTCGGTTATTGTGCTATTGGATCCAAAGCTGCATCTAAACACTCGAAGTGACAGTTATTCGACACACGAGTCAAATGTCTTTCATTCATTCAACCATGTGCAGCAGTTCAAGTGAAAATACAGCAAATACTCAACAATAATTTCACAAGAAGAAATTTGATTATAAATTCTTGGATTCCCACCAAAATGTAATTGCTCGTTTCTTAGTGAAGTTTGATAAAGTGAAATTTCACAAAATAAGACCTGAACTGTTGCATGAAAGTGAACATTTGAACTTTCTCCACTTTTTTATTTTAATTTTGTCGTTGCCGTAATTGTTCTACTGTTTTGTCTCATCCCATCTAAATGTCTTGCTGACTAAACAGCAAAGTTTTTCAAATAGTTCAATTATGCATTTTGGGTAGAAGCTGTAAACATATTTATCAATGTTGGGGTTTTTTTGTATTTTCATTCTCACTCTCTGATTTTCCCATGAAATAAGTTAAAAATGAACGAGCAACTGAAACACGGCTTCTTGTAATTTTTACATCTCAAAGTATTAATATAATAAAATCCGCAATAATAATTCTCTTTGCTGTTGAAAAAAATAACGTTAATAAGAGCTCCTGTAAATCGCTGAAAATGAAAATGGTGTAAAAAGTCACGTCTTCAAACGTAGTGATTTTGATGAACGACCACCTGCAGATTATTCTTCACACACTTGACACCAAATCACCTGTTTGTTCTGACGCCTGTAAACGTGAACTCTGTCCACACGTCTCTGAAAGTGACCTTTTCCTCCCAAACAAACCGGACCACTGAGAGATTCTGCCGGCTACTCACAGAGTCGCCCTGTGAATGAGACAGAGCCGGCGGTGAATCCACTCAAAATGCTAATCGCCTCGTCGCCACTCACTGAATTACTCCACTATTCATGCAAAAGTCCCCCGAACGTCCGACGGTCGGTATCTGCCAGGGCCGCCGCTCCTGCCGCAGCTTTATACGAGCCACAATGGAGGCCTCTCTGCTACATCACATCATTTGACTCCCAGCTTGTGCTGCCAGTAACAATGACTCACAATCATCTGGACGCACAATGGCTCCTTTTCAACCCGAGGCACGCTTTCTCGCTGCTGGGCGTGTGGTTTTAGTGTTTGAAGAGCCGGGGCAGGGCCGAGACAACCTGGAGAAAATGCTCTGGGTCACACAAAAGACTTAATTTAACCTGCAAACTGCAGCCAGGGAGGCACAAAGGCAAGTCTGATCTGCCTGCAGTGAACCTCCGGTATCTCTTCACAGGGATGACGTTATCAGTGCCAAGGAAAAACACAAGTTCATGCAGACATTTAGCCAACACTCCGACTCAAAAAGGTTCAAATGGATCCAACAGGAGAATAATTTAAAATCATGGATGAGACTTGAAAGCTACAATCAGGCAATGAGCAAATGTCCAACATCGAAACAAACTCTCCAACTTGTTGTTACACCCAGAGACGTCACTCCTATTACTTAATTAAGTTCAACAGATTTTTTGACCTTTCAAACATAAGGATTTAGAATCGAGTTGCTTTGTCGCAGTTGTAAAAAGCTCATCTTCTCACCGTGTAAATCCCTGATCTCAATCTCTGTGAAATCAGTTCTTGTTCTCTGACCAAGGTTGATCTGTGGTTTATTCTGTTAAAACTATTCGTCAGACAGATTTCACCTGCCGTTCTCAAACTTGTCTGTTTATTTCTGGCCCTGCACAGAAACCTCTGCACCTCCTTGAATTCAACACTTTGAACACTTTGTTAACCCTCCTGCATCGGTCCAAAAGTCTGTATTATTTTTTTTCTTAACTTGGAAAATTGGGGCTGGAGCAAAACTGTCCTTCGCTGAAGGAGACAGATAAGTGAAGTAGTAATAAAATGGCTGCAAAAAAGAAGTCGAAGACAGACCTTGTGAATTCAAACTGAAGGGAATTTATGAGACAGTGCTCAACAGAAATATAAGAGCTTGACCTGCTGCACAAACTTCTGACCAAGTGTTTGACACTGAGGAAAGTTTTTCATGTAGAAAAAGAAATCACTAATATGATTTGGTTCGAAAGCGACTGACAAACTTTGTGATGACGACTGATGAATGATTTGGACTGATGAGATGCATTTTGGACGGAGACTCCTTTAACTCGCTCACCCTGTTTTGCAATGCAATCTTCACAGACCTCAGTGAAATCTCTTCTTTCTAAGGTCCATTTATTTTTCCTGAGTGTGCACAAACACAAGATTAACACCACCTGCACTTTTTTTTCTCCTGCTTTTCCACTGTGTTCAGCAGTTGCCTCCCTGAACCACCGACTCTCCGATCCCTCAACCCCCGCGAGCTGCTGACTTCACAAAACGCACGATTGATCGCAGCGGCGTTCGGCGAAAAAGTATTTATACGACATTATTAATCGACGATCAAATTTGTGTTGAAAGGTGGCAAAGCGGTTTAAGATGAGCAAAAATTCCCTGAAGGCTGACTTCTCCTCAGATTGTTTCCTCCTCTCTCTCTGGCGAGTCATCTGTCACACCCACACAGCGACGCCACCGCTCGGCGCTGCTCTCGTTTCCCCGTCTACCCGCCGCCTCCCACCATCTCCTCGCTGCAATAATCCCTCCATCATCCCTCCCGCCTCGCCTCCTCTCGTCGACTTCACCTGCAGTGTTTTCTGTCCTGGGTGTGTAATTTCAATCCTCCAAATTGCTTCTGCTCTCGCTCTGCAGCTCGTCTCTCTCTCTCTTTATATTTTCTTTGGCATGTCTAAATTAGACTCTCCCTCCTGGGACTATTTTCTCTTTCTCTTCACTATCTTTTCTCTCAGTTGGATCCTCTTCTTTCTTAATAATTACACACAGTTTAACTTTGTGCACAGAATTTTTTGGGTGTTTAAAGCTGCACTAATCAATATTTTTACAATAACAAACACGACCCTACAGAGAATTAGCTTCAGCTCTGTGGAGCATTTTAGTGTCTTTCAGCTCATTGTTTTGGTTATATGGTCCACAACTTTACATTTCAGCACTTTCATCGGGGTCATTTCCAGCAACAGGCGGCTGTTTTCAGCAAATAAGATCGAATAAACCTACAAAATTTTAAGATCAATCCATCCGTCTCATCCATTTTTGAATCAATGGATTTGGTTTTCTCCTCAAACACATTATTTTCCCTCTCTGCCTGGCACAGTTTTGGTTGGTGAGACTGTAATCCCTTTCTCCTGCCCCTCTGCTCGGGCAGATGGAGGTCTCCAGGAGGTCCTGGGGTCTCAGTAAATCCCCGGCCTCGAAGCGGTGGCGAGCCCGGCCTGGCAGGTTCTGCGTTCCTGCCATCCAAGATGACACGTTAAAGGTTAAAGCTGTCACTGGCCGACTCCCCGTCCTGCTAGGACACACTCGCTCCGCTTCCACGTCCGTTGGAAAATCGACTTGCTGGCAGGAAGCAGGAGGAGCTGCAGGAGCACTAACAGCAGTCAGGTGGGTTTCGACGCGCTTATGAGATCTCACTCTCTGTTCTGGGGCTGCGACAGAACAGACCTGGTGTTTCACATTCACTTTCATTGCCACTAACATTTAGGGAAAAATCCTTATTAGAATTGAATTGGCTTTTGGTGATGCATTTCAGTTTGCTTGAATCAAAGGGGAAATGCATGGGGTTTACCAGCTCATCTACTGATTCAGACCGGAGTAAATGAAGTGTAGATGTGATTCTGACCACAGCTTGGTCAGTAAAAATGAGACACTGTATGTGATACTGACATAAAAATATACTTGACTGCAGTGAAAAAAATCAGAATCACTTCTTTGCTCCTAGAAGTTAATATTTTGGTATAAATACAGTTTAAATGGGACACAGACAGAGAAAGTCTCTCGTTTTGAATCCATCCTGTGTCACACTGACCTCCATTTCAAAACTGTACTGAACCAGACTCTCAGCAGCATGTGAATATTTTTCTGTATGTATGTTTTAATACACGTAATACCTGAAGAAATACCTGAAGAAATACAGTTGAATACTACAAATGACAAAAAACGCACTTGTCATTACACCTGCTGTAAACAGAAAACAGTGGGGGTTTTATCTGCACTGTAATCACACGTCGCTGAAACCTGTAAACGTGTGAAAGTCTATTTCCCTCTTGTCTAATTTGTTCCACAGTCGACACCGAAATTACCCATCATGCTCTGGTGTTATTACTCTGCACATCCTTGTCACACCAAAATTAATCTGGAGCTTATTAGTCCTAAAGTGAAGTCGTGGCTACCTGTTGGTTGTCTAATTGATCAGGTGAAACACAGTAACTTACACGTCTGACCTCTTGTTGCCTCATGTTCCTCCTCACTCCCTGAGATCCTCAGATTCCTGTTTCAGTTGTTGTAAGATCTGGATTGAACTGTTCAGGCTTCTGGACTTTGAAATGACTTGATCCAGAACTGCTCTCATTCCCAGGTCATCTGTATGAGACGCAGAGGGGCCTGACAAAAAGGTTGGTATCTGACGACCTCAGAATGAGAACAGATCGTTTGATCAAATCACTTCCAAAAACACACTTTAGAAATGATCTATCAAGTGGTTTCATTCGACCTAACAAGAAGAGCGCATGTGAAATTCATGTTTTCACAAACGTCCAATGATGAAAAAGAAGTTACAGGACAGAAATGTGCTTCTTTGCTTTCTTTGACAGTTACATGCAGAGACTGAAAGCCTGTCATGTCCAAAGTTGCCGACCAGCAAATCTCATTGGTTCCAACGTCGGATCTCGATTGTTTAACCCGCACACAACATAAAAATAAAAATCACAATCTGTCATGACGAACACAGTTGATCCATCTGCCCAGCACGTCTTTGCAGCGTCTCAGTTATATGGTGTCCTTTCTATAGACATCAGACCTGGACGCCTCACTGCGTCAACACTGCACCGTCGGCCAAGAAACAGTTCCAGCGTAAAACTCCCTGTAAAACCACAAACTGTTGAGCAAATATGGCTTAATAAATAAATGTAATAATATAATTTGTGAATAAAAATAAATAAAAATCAAGTTCCACCATTTGTCCCCCCTTCATCGGATTTGGGGTTTGAAACCCAACAACTGAAAACCATCTGAGGCCGGTGATATGTGAAGTGGTTCAGTGAAGACTCTGCGTGCTCCCAACACGAACGTGACGCTGTAATTCATAACGCAGGCCTGAGCACTTCCTCCCGCTGCCGTCCAGCTGGCTGATTTAAGACGAGTCTGTTCGTCTGTTTCACCAAACTGCAGCAGGCGAGTGCAGGAAGCCGAGCGGACGGGCTGGAAAACTGGAGCAGAAAATTTGGCCCAATCACACACAAAGACACACAAATAAAAAGAAAAACGCTCTGCACTGAAAAAGACGTCGGAGCCGAGGACGCTGGGAGTCGGGAGCTCACAGTCAGTGGAGGCCGATTTGAGATATTTGAGTAGCTGAAATGACAGATTGCCGTCCATGACGAAGGCTTCAGGAGGCGAGATTCTCTCTTTGTGTTGCTATGATTTTCCCACAGAAGTGTGCTATTTTAAAACGCAGCACTCCGAAACCTTGGCAAGTCTTCCGACATCAGAGCCAAGGATGATGCAAAAGCATTTTCTCCCACCACATTTTCTACACTTTCATTCCCGCCTGAAAGCTGCGAGTGAATTTCAGGATACAGTAGCAGGCACAAAGCGTGGCGTCAGTGGAAGTGGGCTCCGGTCCCCCGTGTCAAAGCTGCAGCACCGGCGGCCACAGCTATTTCTGTCCAACAGTAAACACTTTCAGCTCCGGCGGCTTCCAGCTGTGTGCAGCTAATTTCATTTATGTGTATAGGATGAAGGTGTTTGAAGCTGCTACATATAAAAATTTTGGGTCGCAAGTTTTCCATGACGTTAATATCAATCAATCTAAAGAAAGTGAAGTAACGTTTTTCGAAAACAGGTTTCATGTTGCAAAGGAATTCAACAGGTTTTCTGCCAAACTAGACTTGATTTCATTTGAGGCTTCACAACAAAAAAGCTGATTTGTCAGCGTCTTCCAAGGAAACACGGGACACAAACAAACAATATGTGTTTTCTGATCTGCCAACTCCAGGTTTGGTTAAAACTGGACAACGAAAACCACTTAGTTCAGGTTTGTTTAGGAAAAGTTCTGTGAAAAGAAATCTTCCTTCTGCTCAACTTTGTTCATTTTTTTTTATATTTGAAAAAATTACCCATACAGTCATTTTTCTGGCGTGGACAGTCTCTCAAAAGTCCAATGCAACATTTCTGACTGGACTTTATTTTTTGGAAGGAGCTTCACGGAATGAAGCTGCAACACAGACGCCAAGCCGGCCTCCTGCTGCGAGTAGGTAAAATTAGCTGCCTCCATGTTGTGTTAACCGTTGTTAATCAGAACCAAATGCACATGCACACTTGTCCATATTCACACAGTGGTGAATAGGAGAAACTGTAGGGGGCGCTGAATTGCAAAACATACCAATCCTTGCACAATGATGCATTAAGCACAACGGTGCTTCAGGCTAAATGCTGATGTCAGCATGCAAACACGTGTGACATGGTGAAATTTAGCAGGTCATGTTTCCCATGTTCACCATCTTGGTTTAACGTGGCAGCATGCTAATAACTGCTGAACACAAACTGATGATGGGAATGTCCTTCGTTTGCTCGAATTTCATCCAATCTATCAAACTTATCTCACTCTGAACCAAAATGGTGGATCGACCGACTTCAGGCGCTAACGTGGCTAATGAAACTGATAAAATGCTTGCAAATCAAATCAGAAGAATTCTGGCAAAAAAAAGCTTCAGTTTCACGTTGAAATAGTAGCTTCTACTTATTTTTAATGTTAATAACTTTGGCCCAACGAAATAAAACAGTTTTGCTCATCACAGTACGTCGGTTTTAAAGAGGAGATCAGATCGCTTGTTTTGGATTTTATACTGAAGCAGGAAGTGATCTAAACAAAGTCATCACTTTGTTGTGGAGAGCGGCCTAATTACCCAGAGTACACAGAGACTGCCCACACACACACACACACACGGTCATTGGTATTTAGAGGATCAATCCTCAAACTGACAGAGCTTGAGAAAAGTCCTGGGCTGCAAATGGTTATTGATCCGCCGTGTGCGACCACAGAGAGCCGCTGTGTGCTCAGCTGCTGCTTACGAGTCAGAGGACGCACTCAGCCCAGATGAAAGCCAGCGAGACGCTCTGAGACACTTTTCACTCAGACGTTTATTACTGAATACAAAATCGCTGTCATCGCTTTGTCGGCTGCGGAGGAACGGCGGACGAAACAAAACAGAGAAGTGAAACAGATTATGACCTTCTCTGTGGATTTGCTGGCATTTGGCTCTGCAGAATCCTCAGACGCTCACATGACCTCCACGTCTGCAACGCTGGCAGAAGTTTGTCTGGATGGAAAGTGATTCACCACAAAGTCACTGCTCGTCCCATTTCTGTAGATTTCTGTACCAAAAGCTGCTTTTTGAAAGAGTGAGAAAATTCATTTATGACCTTGGACACAGCAGTTTGAGTCGTCATTGGTTTTGTCAAATCACATTTTCAATTTGAAAAGAAAAGCAAAGATTGTTTTTCTGCAGAGTTAACTGTTAATATAATAAGTAGAACATTTGTATGACTCCCTGATGGTTTATCGACTTTCTCTTTGACCTCAGTTCTGTTTGAGACTGTCGGTATCTGCCGGTATCGTCATCTGTACAAAATGAATGTCACATTTTCTAAACAGGGACCTCTAGTGGCAGCGTGGATTATGATTGTTATCTGTCAGAAGCAACGGATCCACAGGTGTCGTCCAGGTGATTCCAGGTGATTAGTTTGGAGGATTTGCTGCCCTCTTCAGGTCTTTCCACCTCTGAACTTGCCAATGATACTGTTTAGAATATCTTTCTCTGTATCTCAATGGGCACTGACGTCGACATGTGAAAGGAATCTGAGCTCAAACTTTCACAAATGTTTAAACAATTCTGAATAATGTTAACAAAAAAAGAGTTTTCACGTTCAGCTGATGAGGAACAAACTGTGGTCTCATACTTTCTATGAAAAAGATGAAATGTAAATTAAACATCAGATCCATCACTGAGAATAAACTTGTCTAATTACGAACAATGTCATATTTCAGTTCCTCATGTTTCTCCTCTCTGCTCTTCAACCTGTAATACTTTGTCATCCCATCTTGATTTATTGTGAAATGGAGCGAAGCCTCTGGCCTTGTTTCTCCTGTAAAGTGTTCAAAAGATTTTGTTGCTGTCTGACACATCCAGGTCAGACTTTCAGGCTGTGTTAAGGGACTGAACAGGTGCTATCAAAGCTTCAGCAAAATACCCAGAATTCACTGCGCTGCAGGCGAACTGGGTCGTGTCAGTCCGTCTTCTGTGGGACGGTTGATTTTAAAAAGTATTGAACAAAGAACACATGAACACGTTCTATTATTATTGCAAAGGGTTTGGTTTTCACAGGGGAGATTTTCTGTCCTGTGTTTGTCTAAATGACGTATGATGAGACTTTTCACTGTCAAAAACAAAAACAAAAAACTGATGAGACTTATTCACCAAATATCTGCAGTCAGGCAGAAAAAAACTGTCAAAAACTGATCATTCTGCATAAGAAAATTCGACTGTCGCAGCCTGTTAAACTATCTGATGGAGCCAAATATCACACCGTGACAGGAAACAAGGAGAATGGTTCCTGCACGACGTCACAAATCACCAACGACGGGACCAATCGAGTAGATCCAGGGATTAGTTCACTATCGCGTCAGTACATAAAGGAAAATTACATTTTTGTAAAATCTTGGGTTTTATTTTTGTGTTTTTTGTTAACATGTTACACAAAATCTTGGGAAGGTAAAATAGAGAACAAGACTCCGAGCAGTTAGATAAAGGTGATAAAATTTTCTCATGACTGATAGGAAGGAGGCTCAAACTATGAAGAGATAAGACATTTTCCTTTTAAGAGATTATGAGAAGGTGGCAACACTGATTTACAGGTCAGCTGAAGAACGAAGACGAGCACATGAACGCACCAAAACAATTATAGCTAAAAAAAGATTTAGATCAGCAGCAACATCTAAGCAACTCAGTGAGGTTTCTAATGGTTCTGCAGCACATCACAAGTTTTCTTCTTCAGAGTTGAACTTTTGCTGATGCTCACTTTGTCTACTCCCAAATACAGCTGTGCCACTTTGGCATTTTAAAGACCCTGATGGTGGAGAAAAATCTGCCAACTACACATCTTTCATCGCTGTGAAAAGGTAATTGAGTACATGCAAACAGACGGCTCTCTGTTTTGAGAGTGCTGCAATAAAGTTTATGTTAACTTCCCTCTGTTCACAGCACCAGGCCACTTTCAAGCGTCCTGTACGTCTCCATTATACTCGACAAATACACCGTGTAAACATGCATTTGGGAAAAGCTAATGTGCATTGATTTGACTTGTCTGCCTCTTTCAAACTTCAGAACACATGAAATGAGCCTTTAATGATTTAACAGTTAAGCGGTGAGGGTCTTCAGAGGTGACAGGCATCTTCGACACCTCTTCAGAAATGTGCAGGGTGACACATTGACTGTCGAGTTCTTTGTGAATTGCATGAATGCCACAAATCGACCCACCATTGAACTTTAAACACTCAACACATTCCTCATGGACGTGGCAGCTCTGAGCCGCTCGTATGGATCCGTGTTCAGTCTGAAAAAGTGTGCACAGGGTTCAGCCTTTGGTCTCTGAAGCTTTGAGGTTTGGAGTCAAGAGTTCAGGTGTGTGTTTGTGTGGCAGCTGCTCACACCTGATCCGACTCACGCTGATTGGAGCAGAGCAGGGAAAGTGAGCAGCAAGGTTTGGTTTAGAAAATCTATCCTGATTTTGGTTGGAGTGATTTTTTGTGGGATGTGAGTCACAAAAATCCATTTCAACATTCAGCTTCAGCGCTCACAGTTAGTCCTTTGAAGTGTTTACGTTCCAAAGTTACTGTTACTTAAAATTGGTGTTTGGTCTATAAAAAAAAGCCCATCACATTTTCCCAAAGCCTCAGGTGACATTTTCAAATGAATCCTGGTTCAACCAACAGTTCAAAACTGAAACAGACTCAGTTTACTTTCATAAAAGACTGAGAAACAAAGGAAATGTGTCACTGAGTAGCGGGAAACATCTCAGATCTTTCATCATTCTGAACACCGAGAACATGACAAGGTATTTAATGAGATTCTCAACAAGACTCCACAAATCTGACTGTCGGTCAGATCACCGTCCGTCTCTTAGACAGATAAATAAGCTTCTGGGAGTAAAATCACTTCATATCCAATCAAAGTCCATAAATTCAAATTCAAAGTGGAGTAGAAGAAACACTGAAGACAATGGGCGAGGAAATTCAACCAGGCACAAAACTAGGACGACAGCGTTTCTTGTGAGCTCCAAACATCTCGAACATTTGTCATTAGATCTTTGTCTAAAACTCAAGAATCTTTCTCTTTGAGCTTCAAATTGTCGACTTTTAGATTCTCACTCAAATTTGAGTTGAACCTTGTTTCAGACTGCAGATTTGTCAGGCAGTTGACCTGATGAGGTCCGGCTCTTCACCTTTTATTCTAACAGTGAAGGCAAACATCATTATGTGAGCAGCTCAAACTGTGACACCTGTATTGACACATGCAGCATAATGAGGAGAGAAGTCTTTGCACAAACATGAACTTCAGAGGTAAATGTGTGACATGTGGAGGCTCAGTCACCGAGAGCAAACAGGCTGCAGATAACACGAGTGCACGATCTTTATCTAACACAGATATGGAGGTGAGGAATGCCACATACACACATATCATATATCAGAACTGTGTGGTTAACAATAGGTGTTTTATTCCATAAATAATCAATCAATCAAGGTCAATTCTTTGATGAAAGTTTGCAGAGCCAGGGTGGTAAAAAAAAAAACTAATGTTAACGTGCAGAACAGAAACTCGCAGCTCAACTACATCTACTTGATGTCATTTATTTTAATGCAATAACGAAGTGCTGTTTGGCTGCCATCCATTTCCTGGGTGGCCGGACAGAAAAGCTGTTTGCCAACCAGCCAAAACCATTAACATTATAAATAGAGTATAATGGAAAAATGGAACTAAAAACTTTCTGAGATTGTTTTTCATTCCAGAAAAGGTTTTTTAGGACACTGCAAAGAGGATTGACGGCAAAAGCATCTGTGGAAATTGATGTTTGGTGCATTTTGTGATTTTCTTTTTTGTAATCTTAAACCAGTATTATTCAAAATGTCATCATGAGAGAAGTCGTCCACAGAGCAAAAACACTTCAGTCAAGCTAATTTTAGTCACTGTCTAATTTCACTTTTTCACTTGATCTGTACAGTGGCTTCATCAGAAAACAGGTTGACCAGAACACTGGACCACAACAAGTGAGGGAGTTCTCAAAGAGGCGACGGGTTTGAAAACAAGCGCCAGGCCGGAGGAACAGATTTGCACTGTGACCGTGGGTGAGAGTTCAGTCATGTGGGGAGGAAGA
This sequence comes from Holacanthus passer, assembly GCA_025331565.1. Lineage (NCBI taxonomy): Eukaryota > Metazoa > Chordata > Actinopteri > Pomacanthidae > Holacanthus > Holacanthus passer. Next base: position 1,234,336 of record JAFREQ010000149.1, read on the forward strand.
GGGAGTACAGCGACCTCGCCTTCCTAAATATTTCAGCGGTGAGTGTGTAAACGTGAGTGGAAGGATTTGCCGTTCACACAGACTGCGTGACTCAGCGAACAAAGGCACGGTTACACTTCAGATCTGTGAACCTTCCTCCGACAACACGAATGATCTCACGTTTCCTGAACCTCAAAACAGAGATAACACGGAAACGAGCGCTCGAACCACCATTTAGATACAAAGACTGATTATCTGGATGATGGTTTAAGATGCTTTTCTATGTCATCTTCCATCTCTCTCTCTCTCCCTTCATTTCCTGTCAGCCCCAAGAAAATAATAAAAAAGTTCCTATTTGTTCACAGTTCGTTGTTTTGTTTCGGGTCATACAGCAAAAAGAGCAATGGGCTCTTACTTCTACAAAGGACCTTACAATCAATCAAACACACACTGAACGTGGAGCTTTCATAACGTGGTGAAATCATGTTTGTGATAAATGTATTAACCAAAGTGTTTTACAGACGTCCTGGTACGACGCTGACCTGCTGTACTGAACTCGTCGTACTTGTGCACGTACACTTTGTCTAAACAGCCTTTCAGGTCGACTCACTTTCTATTTAACCTTGAAATATGTCAAATACGCTCGTGTTCCTCCCGGGTGTTTTGTCGCTGTGACCTCAGACCTCAGCGATGAATCTGATGCATAAAACATCCAGTAAATTTCAGCATCATTTCAATCTTGCTGAGCAGAAATGAACATTAGCGTCAGTCTGTGTGTTCTCTGCCTTTATTTTTGAGTTTTAAACCTTGAGAGTTTAGAAATTTTTCGAAAGTGATTCTTTATTAATTCATTTTAGGTTTGTCAAGACATGAAGACATATCAGTATTTAATAAGAAAAAAGACGGAATTATCTTAACCTAAACAGAATCAAAATGTTTTTTCTAGCTGGTCTGAGACGAACTTAGTTAACTGGTTCAAATGTGCATGTTGCTGAGGAGAGGAAGCGATTACAACCAAACATTATGAGCAGTTTCCCGTCCTCAGCGTGACAGTCTGCGTTTCTGCAGAAGGCCACTGAGGCAGGCACACACACACACACACACACACACACACACACACACACAAGCAGAACTACTTTGGCCCATGTGTGCACGGATAAACACACACAATGTTTATTAATGAGCGATGTGGACAGTGTGTCTGAGAAATATGTGACCTCTGACCGGCCCGGAGCTCCACTCTCTGCTGCACGCACACACACACACACACACACACACACACACACACACACAGCCATCCGTCAGCCTCAAGGTTGCCATAAAGAAAACAAGAAGGGGCCCTGAATCACTAAATGTAAACTCAACCAAACATTCACATTTAAAGAGAGAGCACGGCTGAAAAGTACAGGGACGAGTCGAGTTCAGACTTTCTCCATGGATCAAACCAGAGGTGGCTGATAGATGAAGAACCAGTCAAACAGTAGATGTAGATGTTTAGACAGACACGAAAACCTGGACACAACTTACATCCTCACTAGAGTCACAAGACCCAATAAACCCAACTGAGCGGACGACTCCACTCTTCTTATTCAAAGAACCACAAGCATTTGAGTTGTTAGTACAAATTATGTGAGCCTTCAACATTTTTTAAAGCTTTACACTTTTCCTGCCATATCAAGCGGTCACTGGTCACAGTCCATTCATTCATTCAAATTCATTTCTACCAACAGACTGGAAGGGCACTGCTTCAGAAATGACGCAAACTTGATTTTAACTGTAAACGATTACACAAGTCTGCGAGTGAAAAAGCAAGACTCGCAGGGTCTCGTGTGTTAATCAAAGACTCAACAGTCATGATCCCTCCAGAAACAACTGAGAACCTGAGGAGCTGCAGACTGATCGACCGGGAAGCCGAGTTCAGGCCGTGATGCTGAACCTGCCGTCGACCCACAGCTTCAGGCGGCTCCACGACTCATCACTCGTTCATGAGGAAGCATGCGATGTAGAACATGTTCTACTGGACGCCGCGAGCTGCGAGTCCTCCCCGGACACAGGAACGAGCTGGACGAAGAGCTGCTGTTTATGGGGCGGCAGGAGACATGTGGCCTTGTTTTAATCCGGTCAATATGAACTTTCACACACTGGATGTATTTTACCAAAACTGAACAGTGATGATCCAGCTGACGACTAATAGTCAAGGACTCTTCCTGCGTGAGACTGAAGGTACTTTTCCTCTCTCCTTCATCAGAACAAGCTCAGGGTCAGACCATATTTGGTGTTTGTTTTTAACGGCCTGCGGGACCAGATGGGTGGTGTTTACTCCGTCGGCGCAGTTCAGACGGTGTCAGGTAAATTGTCAATCTGGAAATAAGGTCACTAAGTTGCCTGTCAGATCGTTTCCTGTCATCTAAACTTCTGCTGTTCTCAGAGAACAAACTTCATCACCTGTCACCTGAGCAGGAAACAACCAATCATAGAGCTGCAGTTTAGAACAATACAGAAAGTCTGAATCATCTAATCATCAGACACGAAGCAGCTGCTCAGATGATGTAAACTCAACCTGATTGTAAAATCTTGCTGGTTGGTCAAATCTTTTTCTCTTTTTCTCTTTTCTCTGGCACAAATCAGAAAAAGAAGAAAGAAAAAGTGTTTTTTCTGATAATGTTGTGTCAAAGGAATGAGGATGAATCTCCGGCCTGTGTATTAATCCACGGCTGAAAATAGTCCCTTCAAAGTGCACAGCTTCCCCGTTTGAGTGAGATTTGTTCAATGAGACTTTTTAAAAATGAAACTCTATATTTGTGACTTTTTTCTTTAAAGATTTAAATCTACATTAGGTACTCTTCAGCTTGGAGCTGAGAGCCGAGTAGTCTGAGTTTTCATGGGATTTGTTGACAGTAGGAAAAGCATTAATCATTTTTACTATGATTACCTGAGAGGCACAAACTATATCACTTCACCTCCCACATAATGTTTACAGGCCCGAACTTGTGATCTGCTGTCGACAACCAATTCAGCTTGACTCACATCTGCTGTCACCTTACAAACGATGTGAAGCGACCTCTACGATCTGTTTACACAGACTTCATCATTCATCTCAGCAGCCTCCGTCGGCGTCTGTGGACAACAGATTCTCTCCAGAAGAAGCTTTATCTCCTCGTCCTCTCGCTGTGTCTGGGTTTCAGCGTTCGGGCCCATCGGCAGATTCCGCTTCCATGTCAGCTGGTAAATGTCACGACGTGGCCTCAGCAAATCTGCAGCACCTTCTGCATTTAAGGCTTCTAGCTGGTGCCCTTCGAAATCCAGCAGCAGAATGAGGGTAGTTGTGTCTATGAGCAGCATTACAGAAACCAGTGGTGGAGGTCAAAGGCTCCTGTGTAATGAGACTACGACAGAAAAAAGACCTTGAAAGAAGAGAACGAGTCAGGGAAAAGTTTTCCTCTCCACACAAACCAAACGTACTTCACTTTTATATTAAAGGCTTTGTTAGTTTTTTCTTGTTCTTTCTCACATATCATTTCCATCATTACAAAGGCACTTTGAGTAAAGCTCAAACCGACAGAAGTTCAATTTAAATTCTCATCAGGAGTTTTCCAAAGATAAGACACAAGTCGCACTGAACTGCAGGGAAATCTGTATAAGACCTGTAGCTTTTGATGTAACGGTGAAACCTCTCGGGTTGAAAACTTTCTCTCAAGTGTAAAATTACTTCAAACAAACAGGAAGAGAATACACAGTATATGTAACAATATAAGTCGCACAGTGGAGAAATGTGCTCTTGTATGAATGAACTCGAGGGTGAAACTGAGCAAACATATCTACAATAAGCTGAAAAGGCTGTAAGGTTTGTTAATTAATGAAGCAGTACATTATTTCTGTTAATCAAATGTAAAAACTTACATGTGAAGAGAAACGAACTGAGGCGACATAAAGACAAGTAGCCTCCCTCCAAATACACCTGTTGACCTTTCTGACTGAATCTGTACAAATCTACATTTCATGGGTTGAAAATGACTCAACACATCATCTACTGTGTTACAACCTTGCAGATGTTGACACACAGTCAACCGGACTCATTTACGTCGTGACATTCATACATACAAAACGCCCTCTAATCCCCCATCGCCGCCCTCGAGGGCTCATTTTCAAATTTCTCGCTGATCGAGACTCATCGTTCACGGGAGTTTACACCATTTTCGATAAGCTCTGCTTGGTATTCTTCCATTTTGCAGCAGAGCTTCAGACTCGTGTTTCGACATTCGGCACCAGCGGACCGAACCTCTCCCCTGATGATGAACCGCAGCCTCGGTCAGCTCAGCTACAACACAGGTGTCAATAGAAACCTGTACAACAAGGGGCCATGAATGAGTTCTAGTAGCTGTCAAAGCTCCAGCGGACTCAAGTCGTCCAAATTAAACAACATAACACATTGTCTGTAATTTCCTTCTAGACCAACACATTTTCAGTTTCGACGCTCCGACCAGCAGGACGACATCATCAGTCCAACACTAAGAAATCTACTTTGTTAAGCTCTGTTAAGGTCTGGTTGGGTTCAGGGAAAGACGGCGGTTTGGGTTGAAATGACTACGTCACAAAGGTCAGGGGAGCTTCATCATCATCATCGAGCCATAATAAACACTTGATGGTTGAAGTTATGGAACGATTGTGGTCACGCACTTTGCTCCCAACAGCTGACAGAGAACTTGCACACATGCAAAATACTGTCATCATTAGGAAGCTCATCTGCAAAACAATGTTCCTATAGATAAAAGATGTAGACGCTATAGGTCACACACACACACACACATACACACACAGCGTCCATGTACCACAGACTCCATCCTGCTTCTCTGTGTACAGACAGGAAGCTGTGAGAGAAAACGCTTCCTGTTCAATTAACATGTGAAGAACCAGCCCGATGGTTAGAAGAGCCACTTTTCAACCTGAACGCTGACTGACAGGTTTAATGACAATAACAAAACTTAATGACCGGCAGAGAAAAGGTCAAGCACAAATGTCAAATCAAATTGGACATAATGAAGAGACAGTGGAACGATCCATTGTTTGTGGATGTTGGCCGTCAGTCTCACTCTTCCCTCATATACAAAACTTGAAGCTTTAAACAACATGAGTTTAATTTGCAGAAGAAGAAGAAGAAGAAGCCGCTGAGCCGTCGCCTCCGTTTGCTTTCTTGCCTCGTTGTTTGGTTTGTGTGATTTCCACCGTTTACTCTGGATGTGAGCCATTTCCATAACTCTCGTACTTCTTTCCTGTCCGAGTTGTCATGAACTTGATGAACCTTGATATGACAGAAACCTTCACGACCTCTGAATATGAAGCTGAAACAAACTTTCATGAGTCTGGATGAGTTTTCAGATAAGAATGCAATAAATAAACTCACGTCCTTCTGATATATATTCTAGTTAGTTCTACTTGATACGATGAATTGGAAGAGAAATATTTTAGTGACTTTGCTCCAAATTGACGAACAGCTCATAAAAAAGCACTTAAGCATTTATTTACCACTTTATGAAAATTAAACTTATGTGGATGTTCCCAAATTGTTTCTCCAAAAATAGCAGTGAAGTCCTCAGAGGACTCACATCCTTTGGGAAATCATGGGTCTGTGGGAATAGTAAGTGGAGCATGTCCACATGAAACAGAACATTTCCTCCTGAAAACACCATCATTAGATTTGTGTTGTGTTATGAGGAAAAACCTGAATTACATTACAGATTTCTTTTACTCGAAGAGTCTGATCAAAGTATGACTCCTAACATAAATAATTCATATAATGTTTGCGTAAAGATGACGATCAATCTTGGCTGAAAGGACCTGAGAGGACATGTCCTGCCCCACGTGAAAATAACAGACCCTCAAAGGTCGAGGGTTCAGAGAGTACAGCCGGGTTGAGCCAGGCGGCATCAGGCTGAGAGCTTTTTGATTCCAGCGTTGGCAGAGCTCAGAGACATCTGTGCTGAAATCAGGGAAGAAAGTCCAAAGTTTGCACAAGTCATCACTTCCTGATTTCAGCAGATGTTTGTGCACCCATCCCTGCTGTTTATCTCATAACTCAAAGTTCTGCCCTTAATACTATAACTTTTATAACTATGAATAATAAAAAACTCAACAAATACAGTTTAACCTCATGTTGAAGAAAAAGAGGAAGAAGAAGAAATCAAGCGTCTGGTCATATTTGTTGTTTTGTTCCCTCATTCTTTGACAAGATGATTGTTGAAGATGACCAGGGCCCAAACCTGGACCCCCACAGTCTCAGGTTCACTATTCAGTAATGGATCTGAGGTAAATCATCTTTGAGTGCTGAAACGCACACACAAACATGTAGATTTATCCTGACAAACATTTCAGATTCCCACCAGATTTTTGATGACAGGTGTTTAAATCTCAGAGTGGAACGAGGAACTGTCAGTGGGTGTAATCGCCACAATGCTGAGAGCGCCAAGCAAAAAGCCTTTACTGTTAAAATCTGAGGTCAGCCTGAGATGACCAGACACACACACACACACACACACACACACGCACACACACGCACACACACACACACACACAGAGCAAGACCATGCAGACAAACAGATGTGACACCATCAGCTGAGCACAGACAAGCTCACAGAGAGACGGCGTTTGCTCGGGCCGGTCGCTCGGCCTGTCAGCGACAAAGTGTCTGATGAGATTCTTCAGTCCGGAGCTGAATCGACAGCAGAGGAACTGGTCGTGTGTTCAGATAACAGCTTCCTACTCACACTGCAACTCACATTTAAGGTGAAAGCACGCTGACATACAAATAGAGGAATTCAACGGCAGATAAAACAAACACAGAATGAGCAACACGTTTTTGTCTCATTATTAAATAACATTCAACCAGAGGCTACAGGCTTGGGTTGGTTGATTTCCACTTTTAAAGAAACATCGATTGGTTTTTTTGGTCACCTGGAGCCAAAACAGTTGATATGTTGGCAAAGCGTGGCGTATTCACACATCCAGCAAACAGAGCAACATGAACAGTAGTTGGACTGGAAGTCCGATATGAACTCTGTCGCCACATGTTTCTTCACCAGCAGATGTGTGAGAGTGAACCACAGTAACGCTGAGGGTTGTAGAACCAAAACAACGAGCTCAAAGACACTAAAAGCTGAGTCAGGTGATGATTCTCTGCAGGTTTGCGACTATAAGCAACATCTGTCACGTTATGCATTTGATCCATTGTTAATATGAAAGTATTGCTCAACCAAACTAAGACAAACATCTCAGGAAACCAATATGTTAACGACGTACAACTGACCTCAGCTTGAACCACATCAGCCCAGAGGAATCTGCAGATCAACTCCCACTGTAGCTCAACTACGTATCAGTGACTATTGAACCAAATATGCAGACAGCAATAAACGAAGCACTGAGCTGCCCGCTTCCTTTTCCTCTGAGTGCAGCTCTGGATGCTGCCAACCCTCCAAATGTTTTCAGTCTGGCAACTTGCCCTCCCGTCTACTAAATCATGCAATGCACTGCAGTCCACTCAATCTGTCAAAGGAGCTCTGAATCCTCTCAATTAGGAGCTGCAAAGTGTAGCCAAAACGCCCCGGTGTTTTCATACCAGGGAATGTGCCAGAGCAGTTTATTTATAATACCAATTTATTAATATTGTCTCTTGGTTTCAGACGGGAACAAACAAACTGAAGTGCTGAACCCGAGAGCTGTGAAGCAACGCTGCTTCGCCGAGCTGCAAACTCTATACATCGGTTAAAACGAACGTCATTATTTTAGGCTGACCAATTAGCAGAGGAGCCACTTTGTGTGGCACGTACACGGGCGACGCTGGACTTAATGCGCTATCATTTATGCAGTAAATTTAGCGATCGGTCATTTTGTACTTTCTATCCCGACTGTAATGTGTCGACTATAAAAATAGAAAAAGCCCCAGAATAAAGAATCGCGGTCGGTACATGAAGATGCAAATCAGCGTCCAGTGTGGCTGCAGCATATCAACGACTGTGTTCCTCTCCATAAAACTTTCATTAATCCTTGGAAAAGTCTTATCATTTTGTCTACATTGGTGAATCTGTAGATATTTACAGCTCCGACTCCCAACGTCTAATAAACTTTGTTAGTGTTTAACAGCTTTCTTTTCATTTAAGTATCAAAACCATAAAAGTTTAATGGTACAAAAAATCAATACCTGTATTTGTTTCCATCCTGAGAAGCATTGTGTGCATTATGAACTCTGTTAACTCACTGAGATGAACGTACAACAATTTGCCCTGAAATAAAATCATTCTTAGTGTGATGGGTTTTTTTTTTAAGACTACGTGAAGGTTTATTTCTACAAAATCTCATAATATCTGAATGACACAAAGGTTTGACTTTCCAAATCCTGACGGTCACTGTTTCTGTACGACGGCCTGATAAAGCGTGTGAGTCAAACTTTCAGTAACAAACCCTCCTGGCTTCCTCGCAGAGCTCGCTGTCTGCTGAGAACACAGGAAACAGTCTGCGCCCACACAATGACCAGCGCTGAGTCTGACAGAAACACAGTGTGTGTCATGGATCAGCTGGTCTGTGTTGTCTTTGTTAATGTTAAATGTTTGACAGCATAATGCGTTCTCTGGCAGCCATATTGGACGTCCTCAGTCTTGAGTAACGGCGAGTAACAATGGCTGACTGTTTGACGCGTAGTCTGCTGGGTTTAACATCTGCGTCTGTGCCGTTCGCTCGTTTCACTTCTGGTTGATTTTGCATTTCCAGTTGTAGTTTGTCCCTGATGTAAATGGACGTGGACTGTAGGACGGCTGTGGTGTCCTCATCACTGCTCAAGCTACGTCTTTCAGCTACGACCACACTGCGGCTTCTTCTACGTCTTCAAGTAGTAAAGACAAAGTAGCGTGTCCATTCAAAGATCATTAGACACGACGCCACGTTCAGGGACCATTTAATGTTCACGTCGACACCAAAGTCGTAACTGAGAAACTCTAATTTCTCTGAAAGCTCTGATATTAGATTTTCAACTTAGCATTTAATAATATGAAAGTGACTGAAAAAGCAAACAAAAATGGAAGCCTTGTGTCAGCCAATGTCCATCGTTCAAAGTAATTACACCCAAATTTAATGGATATAATGCTGCATCGACCAAGCTCTTTCAGGATTAATCTAACATGGCCGACTCAATTACACACCCACATGATGCGAATGAGCAGAAATCTCCACGGACAGTCGGCCTGATTGAATGACACCATCAGGAAGCTTGATGGGTCAGTTGCATTCAGACCATAATAAATCAGGTGTGTAAAAAGAAAACACCTCCCGAGCGAACTGCAGCGTTTTGTGTTGTGCACAGTGTAACAGATCGGCTACAAGGGCGCGAGGATGTGAATGAGCGTCGGCAGTGTGTTGGTGGAATATCATCGACTAAACTCATTCATCTCCATAAAACCTTGGGTTTAATGTGAGGTCCATTTTCTCCTCACTTTGTCCAAACAAAATGTGCTTTCTAATTATGGAGTCAGACTTGGTTTTCAGGAAGCCTCGAGGCATATCAATGACCACATTCATTTTAATCTCAAGTTTGTTTTTCACTCTTAGCCGAGCTGGATGATGCACGCTGATGAGAAATCTCGCTGTCGGACTTTCATTTCCTTTTGTTTATACTGTGATGCTTTCACGCTGTCGCAGGTTTTCTCCCATCTGGGAAACTGTTGCATGATGGTCCGTTGCTGAGGGCCTCACAGCAGCGTCTGCCATCCTCTCTGATCAGTCCACACGGCAGCCATTTTGAGCAGGAGCGCACACTGTACATGTAAGATAAGCTGCAATAAAGTGCACATCATAAACCACAAATCAAAATGGACCCTGAGCGGAGTCGGAGACAGCGCAGGGTGGATGTATTAGTCCTCTCTGTCATATCAAAGGGACTCTTCCCAAACTGTTGTGACAGCTGGCTCTATCTTCCACTCCATCACAGGCTCCTGCCAATAATCCTTCCTCCCAACGCACGCCGCCGCCGCCACCCAGCCTCAGATACACGCCGTTAAGACAGGAGACTTCAAGTGCTGTCAAGCGCTCGGTTTGCGTACTTTCAAAGGAATCGTGATCTCGTCTCTGCATCTTTCCTCGCAGGCGCTGCTGAATTTCAATGAGAAGGCCCACCCGCCCGGCAAGATGGCCGCTTGTTCTTGACATTTTTGACGGAAGACTGTGGAAAAACAGCAAATCTCCAGCCATATACTTGGATTCCTTGTTCCCCTCTGACCTGGAGAAACAAGCTGGTGGACTGAACCTGCGGTGTCATTATGTTAAGTTTACTAATTCAAACAAAGGACGATATTAAAAACTAATTTTAATAAGCCCATAAACATGCTGTTTGCGTTATGTAATACTGCGGAGCTCTGTGTTCGCAGCTGTGTTTGCATGTTAGTGATAATATACGGCAGCTTTGTTCTGTGCATTAGTTGAATACCTTCCTGTCTTGTTTGAAGCACACACAGAGAACAACAGAATACCTGAAAATCCTGAACAGGTGTTCAAAACAAACTGCAAAGTAGTTTAACAGAGCTACAGACAGATCAGCTCACGTGAGGGGATATTAATTCAGAAATGGGCCTGAAAATAAAGAGATATCTGTCAGAGATTCTGAAGCAAGCTGACGCAGGAGCGTTACACAACACGAAGTACAAACACAATATGCTCATTTAGTTTTAATTCATTTTTCACATTATGAAATTGAAAAACATTAAAACTCTCTAAACAGACACAAGAAGAATCTTTGTGTGTCTGACAGACGAGACAAAAAGCTGAGCTCTGCAGGTTCCAGCTGAGGTCAGGGCAGCTCGTGATGGGTTTGAGATTTGTGTTGTGTGTTCAGACCATAATCACATTTACATCTCACATTTATCTGACACTGTTACCAGAACAGCTCACAGCACAGGCAGCAGGGTCATACTTCCTTCCCCGTCATCACTTGTGTTCTGCATTTCCATTCTCCTGATCACTGATTGCTTGAGTTGAACCACAGGAACTACATGACAACGTTCCTTCGTTCAGGCGACACTGCTGCGGCTCGGTTAGGAGAGACGCTGTTTGTCCTAAGTTTGTTTGTTCAAGTCAAAGTGTGTTGATGAAGGTTTAGTGTCTGAAGCTCAACTTTATCATGAGATTCAAATGTGCACAGCTGTTTTCTCCAGTATCAGCAAACAAAGACCAACAGTACAAATGACAACAGTGACCTGCCAACATGACTGTACCCAGAGAACTGTGAGGAGTCAGGAGTCAGACTGAGAAGCAGATTAGTTTTCTGGGGGGGAGGTAAGATATGGGAGTGGGGACATGCAAATATTCTAGAGGTAGATATCTGCACACATCTCATAGAGACGGGCTCCATTTGGCTGCCAAAACCACCCGAGGGCTGTTTCAGAGCGGAATATTTCTTTTCTCTTTGTCTTGCTTTCAGCTCGTCTTCGGAGGCCTCAATCTCTAATGTCAATCAATAGCACTGCAGCTTTAAGCCCACCGCCAGCAGACTCCCAGCGTCCCACTCCGTCCCCCTTTCCATCTGTCTGCACGGATCCCCGAGGCCCCGGCTTCCAGCCCGAGCCAGACACGGTCCGACATCAATCAATATCTCTGCAGGGCCGTGCTGGTGAGCGGCTTTCTCAGAACGGAGCCAAGCGGCATTTCTGAGAAAGTTCTGGGAATGGACCGAGAAATTCTGATGGGAAATGGGTTTTAAACGACTATCAGTAGCTTTGCATGTTTTAGCTCATTAACTGCAAATGCATTTAAAGCTGTCATCAGAGAAACTGTTTTCCACTTATTCCAGTACAGAATGAATTTCATGTTTCAGAGACTAGAAACCTGCCGGTCGATAATCCAGCACAGCGATCAACATCTGGTCAACTTCATTTCTTGCCACAGATTTTCACTGCATCTTAAAGGAGGACTGTTGAAATTGGTGCTTATGGACAATGTGAGTCACACTCATACTTGAGCAACAAGCAAGAAAATAAATTCATATTTGCTCTGTTGTTATTTTTTAATCATCGATGGCGATGGTCTGAGATATTTGATGACTTGCCCTAAAATCCTTCACAGACATTGACAGTTTCCAGATGGTGAAATGTTGTATGACCAAACACCAAACTAATGACACCGATCAGCCTCACCTGTACTCTGGGTTTCATGTTAAGTAGCAAATGTTACATGCAAACACACTGAAACCAAAATGGTGAACATGGTGAACGGTACAAATGCTATACATCATGTTAGGAGAATAAGGAGTTTAGCTAAAAGCACAATTTGCTTCAACACAACCTCACAGAGACGTTTAAGCTGTGTCCAAAATCACGAAGCAGCAGACTGAGACTTAAGTCAAATATTAATCACCACTATGAGTTTTCTCTTTGACTCCCTCCAAGCTCAGACAGACACAAGTGGTTTTCATGCTACTGGTTTGTTGGAGCTTCTTCTCCAAATCCACTGTGAAAACTACACAGTGTGAACCAGAATACAAACACATCAACACAAATAACAACACACAGAAACAACGTTTGACCAAAGTTACATGAACACAAACAAATGTCCTCACCAGTCTTGACTTGACTCTCACAGACGTCTGTGATTGCTGAGTGTTTACAGGTGATGTGACACAGCACAGCCAGACCTGAAATGTCACTTCAAAATAAAAGCACCGCTACTTGTACTAAACAAAATAATGAATCACTATGTGTGTGTCACATGATACCAAACTTCAATTCTCAGTTTAACATGAAGAGGGTGAATAATTACAACCACTGTATCTACAGGGCAACAAATTACATGAGGAATCATTAGCAAAAGCTGTGAACTTCTCCACTGTGGGATGAATAAAGGTTTATCTTATCTTAAAAGGAGGCACAGACACAACTTTTCACACTGAAACTTGGTGAAAATGGTGGAGGGTGAACATGCTCTAATTCGTGACTTGACACATGGTCTCATTCTTGTTGTTCCTGGGTTTGATTTCCTGAGCACTTGTCTTATGTCTTAAAAATCTTACTCTTAATATTAATCACACTGAAATAGTCATGAAACCATTCGGTCTGAGCAGTGGGGCTGGAATGGAAAGTTTCTCACAGCTAAGAAAGGTTCCTGTTTTGTGCCATAGACCAAACTGATTGTGACCAAATCCAACATGGCGGCTCACATTACTGAGTGCCTCGTGGCGGCTGACAGTCCTCTCAGTGACGCTCTGAAGTGCTACTCATGAAATGTCAGCTCTGCCTTTAATATTTATGTGTTAGTGAAAGTTTTGTGTTGGTTTGGACATTTTAGAAAACAATGTGACTCAGTCAATCAGAACTGAGGACACGAGCTGTCTGGTATAAAAATCCTCCTGACGCTCGGCTCCTGCTGCCTCTGAGCCCAGAGACGGAGGTAATAACTCCTCGCTGCGTTCTGGAGACTTCGCTGTGATGTTTATGATCCGCTTTACCGGCCTGATCCAAGTGCACAGGAAAACATAAAGCACCTTCACTGGAATCATCTTTAATATCTTTCCATAAATCTGACGTGTGAAAGCAGAGAAAGATCTCCTCAGACGTTAACAGGAAGCAGTGACTTCACAAGATTCTTGTTAAAAAAAAACAGCTCTTATCGTCTGCCCACACAAACCAAACATGTAGGACTCGCTCTGCATTCTGCACTTCCCTCTTTCAGAATATCATCCTTTACTTCCTACTACAGCGTATCTAATACTGTTGAAGCTGTAATCCACACTCTCACATGTTCAGACTAAAGCCAAGACGCCCGTGCAGGTTTCTCATTTCGTTCAGCTCATCTTGCCAGACGAGAATAAAACTATCACTGCAACAAATGACAGAAAACGTGTGTGCGTCTGTCGGTGTGTTTGATGAGTGATGAGGAGCCAGAGTGCAGCTGAGGGTCGAGACCCCTGTGAGCCAGACCTGATAACCAACATCAGACCTGGACCTCACCAACACTCTGTGTCTGAATGGGAGCAAAACCCAGCAGCTGGTTCAACATCTGGAAACAAGACAAGCGAAGGCTGTTAAAGCTTCGTCCAGGTTCGGTCCATTGAGGATATTCCCTCATTCTTCTAAAGAGATTCTAGAATCAACAGAGCAACTCTTCTACAGATGTGGTATATTGTTGTATTTCATAGTTGTTTCCCACATCATCTGACATTTATACTGTCATGAATACACTTATTTCCCTTCTCCACATTTCTGGACTTCATTTGTCATAATGGGTCGATGAGGCCTGTCCCACGTCAAAGCAGCCGAATCTGCAGCGACAGGAAACGACTCCTTAAGTCTTACTTGTGTGAACACGGGACAGGAACTTCCTCTGCTGTCTCTCCTGGAGGGACAGGTCACCAAAAGTGTCTCAGAATTGAGAAGCACAGGAGTCTTTTGTTTACAAGAGCTCAGACTGAAAAAGGAAGCTGAGGTCGTGACCTCAAAATGGCACCAGAAACTGGACACGGACGCAGCAGTAAAACGTGGCTTTCGGCTGAATCTAACAACACGGTTGCATCTGTTTTTTACAGACACATCAGTCGCGGACTCGGACGTCCACCCCGGCCTTGTTTTCCTCCATTTGTCTGTCTGCGTGTCTGACTGACTGTCTGGCTCGGCTAAACTGGCCCTCTCAGCGTCGCATCTAAATGACCCCTGTCACCAGCTCTCGGCCGGACGCCCGTGGAGCGAAATTGGACGTGGCGGGCGTCCGCTGTCCCCAGCCACAACAGAGAGACAGCGGCAGAGACGGAGAGAGAAGGAGGGCAGCCCTGCAGTCAGCGACGCTGGGTGGCAGGCCAGACGAGGAGACGGGACAAAGTCGGCTCTAAACTCCAGATAACCCCGACAAAGAGCCACGGGGGAGTGAGAGGCGAGACACACATCGTCCAGCAGCGAGGAGACAGACTGAGGACGCAGTCTAGACGGCCTCTAACTCGACTTAACTGAGCAATCCAGCAATTGAAACAACACAGAGCTGGTTATGGATTAAATTCAAGCCCAAAACTGAAGCTGCAATAATTCAGATTTTATATGTTCAGAATGATTCGAATTTCAGACAGAGACGAGAGAACAGGTGAATTAAAAGTTGTTCAATTTGATCATTTTTATTAAATTTTATACATTTCATCATTTCTAATTCTAGTAAGGATATTCCTTTCAAATCATTTCAAAAAATAATTTTAAAAATCCATTTTATTTAATAGAACAATAAAAATTAGAATAACACATAAAAATACATTAAAATAATATAATTAAAATCAGAATCAATTCATTTTTTTAAAGGATAGGAAATATTGACAAATACATTATTCAGTTTATGAATGAAATCTAATATAAAGAATATACTGTATGCATTTAGACAAAATGTTAAATTAGATATATTAAGAAATAATAGATTTGTTTTTAATGTATTTTTAAATAATTCTATTAAATTTGAATAATTAAAGTTATTAATCACTTTCAAATTAATAAAAACCAAATCAAATGCAAATAACACTAAAAACATATTTCTAAAAAATCTATTAATGTATTAACTAATTAAATAACTAAGACATGACTTTTGGAAATATAACTAAAATACTAAATTAACTAATCAAATATGGAATAATACAGCACCAGGTTTCTCCAAACTGACATACAGAGTTGTAAAATCAGCCCCTTACTGTTACATGCATGTAGAAAACACACATATCCACCTCGTCACAGTCTAATGTCACACACACACACACACGCACGCACACACACACACACACACACACACACCGCTGAGTGTTTGAGACAAGCCCTTGATCACGTCTCGCACTTGAGGAAAAAAAATCCCCGGTGAGAGATATTCTTGTAAGTCGTCGTCAGTTTGTCTCTGGTTGACGGGAGCTGACAGAACTGGGACTGCGACACCGAGGCGACGAGGCCGAGCACCTACGAGTCTAAACCCCGTTGTACCATCTCATTATTTTCAGACTCTGGACTCTTTAAGCTTGACGTAAAGAGCAGCGGCGGTCCTTAAAGATGGGCTGAGGAGAGAAGATGCTGATGGCTGCTGAAGGCTGTGGATCCAACATGTTCCTCGTGACTGCTCCACAGGATTATTGGTCCAGTTTCTCCAGCTTTATTTGAACCACAACTACTAAAAAAAACCTGTTGATTCTGAACAGGGAAAACATGCCAGTGTCTCTATCTGCTGGATTTTCTCCTTTGGTCAATGTGCTTGGCTTTATCATCACACCGAGCATCAACATCACGTCTGGAAACATGAGTAATTTAGTGCTGCTGAGCCGAGTCGACGCATGTGAACGAGATTGTATTGGTGGGATGTCTGAGTTTGAATCGTGACTCCCATCACTACTGCGGCTCCACTCGGCTTTACGAAGCTTTATAATGAGTCTCAGCCGCCTGTCAGCAACTTTACTGTTTCATGTTGTCATTTTCAGCCGCAGCAGGCAGAACATAGTGGAGCATTTAGCAGCTAAAGAGCCAGATAAATTCCAGGAGGCGACAACAACAACAGAGCTGAAAGAGACTGAATGTTCATCATGTTGCTGATCGTGTTGCTCTGGAACTGATGGACGTGGACATCAGATGGATTTGAGAACATGATGATATGATTTACAGTGTTAATCGTTTTAGTTTGTTGTGTCAGCATGCAACGTTTTTTAATTATCGCTAAACAGGAAGTACAGCTGAGGCTGATGGGAAAGTCTTTCCGTTGGGACCATGAATATCTGTACTAAATTTCATGGTTATACAGCAACAAGTTATCAGACTATTTCAGTGGTGAACCACTACTTTGCACCAGGCTCTCTGGCTTAAACAAGATGGCCGCTGCCCACCTCGCTGGTTGAAACAATATGTTCAGCAGCCAGTCAATATGACTGTGAACTTTCACTGAGGTTCACACCGATCTATAATTCACATTGCATATTTGAGTCAGGAAATTCCAGCAGTTAATAATTGACTCTTAGATACAGTCTCAGAAATGCGTCCAGTGAAGAGAAGACTCATGAAGCCTTGAGACAGGAAAGGATTTACTGCTGTGTACGTTCAGGAGGTCAACGATGAAAAAAACTTACTTTCATTCAAAGCCAAGAGTTGTTATTTAACAAAACCACCAGTCATATCTCTGTTCTGCAAGTACAGGTGTCGATAAACTGCAAAAAACAATCCTCCATCACCTGGTGCTCTTTCATAGCAACTGCTTTACAGCAACAGGTGCCACTTTTCTGAGTCTGGAAGTTAAATTATTTGGTTATTAAAATCTCATAACTACCACTGTCTGTCATTTAGGATGAAATCTGTCTCCTCCACAGATAAGAGAACAGGTTGGTGGAAGAAACACGGTCGGATTGTCCCTTTCTCTGCCCTCGCCAAATGATTTCCAAATCCACAAGGACGACTGAGTGAGCGAGTGGATTTTGGGATTCAGCAGAGAGCGAGCTGAGATTGTTGAGTTCATTCCCGCCCCGCCGGGGTACATATCAGATAACATTGTCGCTTTCGGTTTGAGCTGTAATTTCCTGGAAGACGAGGCGCGATGTGACAGATGGCGCTCATGGTGAAAGAGCTGCCGAGGACGAGGACATGCTGCACCGTCGTCAAACCTCCGGCGGGACTGGAGCAGGCAGGGACGCGAGAAGGGGCCGGCCGCCACTTCCACTTTCATTTTCTTGCACTTTTGCTGCAGAAAAACTCTGAGACAGATCAAACCTCGGGTCAAAGATGAGTTTAGCATTTGTAAAATCATGTTAGTGTTTATGTAGAGCTGTCGTTAGCTCTTCTTCTTCAGATATCTTAAGGATCAAACGTCTGTTTGTGCTTCTTTCTTTAGGTAATTAAAAGTAGAGGTTTTGTTAAAATTTTTGTTAACAAACATATTTCCAGCTTGCTGCTGATGCTTGAAAACAAAAACTGAGATCATTTATTGATGCGAGGTGATTTATGAAATCAGCCAGTGTCTTTACAGATTTTAAAGCTGTTACAGCTAAAACATTAGTCTATTTACACATCGAACACAGAAACCTGATCGTCCCGCTGGGTTTGTGTTTGTGTCCACATGATGAATGCAGGTCCAACATTCACTCACCTTTCAGCTCTGTTCTGGTCTGTGCAGTAAGTTTATCAGAGCTTATTTGATGAAAGCAGGAAGCAGCAGCTGAACACGGGTTGATGACAATGCAGAGACCGAACCACATGGAAAAGCACCTTAAAACCCAAACTAAAGAAGCCAAAAGGTTCCCTGCAGCTGCAGAGTCAGGCGACAACTTTATGACTCATTTTCACAAAATTAAGCTCAAGAATTTGATTCTTGCAGATCTACTGCAAACGTTTCTGCCGCCACCACAATACAAGGAATTCTATTTGTGGTGTTTACAGCATTTTCACAGCACGTCTTTTCAGAGACAATGTCCAGGTCATTCAGGATAACACACAAGATACACTGGAAAAATCTCAATGAGCAGCTTTCATCGGTAACTATCTTGCAAGAGATGCAGAAAATTGGGGGAAAGGTTGTCACATTTAAAGACACACAAGTCTTGGAAATCTGCCTTTACAAAATGCTGCATTGTGTCGTTTTCAACTGTATTCGTCTCCACCAGGTCACAAAAACCACCAACTTCCCAGAGAAAACACAGAGGACACGTCCTCAGTGGGACAAACTGTAACTACGACTCCGTGCTGCTCATTATAACATCTATAAAAAGACAGTCAGATGTAAACTGTGAGGCAGCGGGCGACCATGTTGTTGGGAAATGAAATATGCTGCAGATCGTCACACCGCCTCCATCTTCCCCGTAAACCCTCTGCTGCTCTGTGACTCCACTTCAACATAAACAGCACCAAAATAAACTTTTAGAAAAGTCACTTATTACACAGCGTCATTCTTCCTTTGAGCCGTCCAACTTCCTCATTCCTGCCAGAGCGGCGTGCTGCAGTGACTTGCTGGTCAAACTGAGGAAGTTTGGCAACATGCAGAAAGTCTCATATTTAAAAGCTACAAGTGTGAAATGTGTTGTGGTTCCCTGCAGCTCGTGGCCTCGAGAACAAACACACTTCTACCTTCACACTGTGAGAGCTGCTCTGTCAAATAACATCAAACAACTGGCTGCCAACCGTGGCTACTTTCCAAGAAACTCACCTCCCCCTCAACTCATTCAACGCAAACAGGGGCTGCGTTATAACTGTTACACCTTTAGACTCTCAGCATTGAATGGAAATCAATGCAATGTCCTCACAAGGACAGCTGGAGATGTGTTAATTATTTTGACGGCTTGATGATGATCTCACACTCAACTATGTTTCCTAATCATGATCCCATTGGCTCCGATAAAGGAATTCAAGAGTATCAACAAATAGGCTCCGATCAATAACCAATAAATGTGTCGATTATGTCTATTATTGGCTGTAATCAAACAGCCAACAGATGCTGAGAGTCTGTGGGTTGAAAAAATAGACTTGAAGTGTAAATAAATGCTTCAGGTCGCGGTTATGAGAGACGTGAGGACGCAAGAAGTCGGTGCGAATAACAGCGGCACTGCTTTTTGAAACTCCACTTCTCAAACACACCTGGAGATTCAGGTGTGTGACGGTAGTAATATAACCTGGAGAGATGAGGAGCAGGCGTCAGAGGTCGGGTAAGCTCACGACTCCACAACTGGTGCTGACTCGAGTGACATCACTTGAGGCAACAGATCATTTTTAAAGCATTATCACAAGTGTGAGCACAACACACACATCCACACAAACATGAGACGTGAACACACTAACACAATAATAGAACAATAAAAATGGAGTATACTCAAATGTCTCCACGTTGATGCCATAAACACACAGAATAAAATAAAGCTTCATCTATGTTCATTACTTCACTGATTAAACTGATCCCAACTGATTTCAAACACACTGGTTTTGGTGCATCACAGCCTCAACCACAGCGTCTGCCCACCTCGCTCTGCACTGCCCATAACATTCATTAAACTTGAGACACAGCTCATCACAGCAGCTCATTTTGTCCATCACTGAATCCCAGAAATCCAAGACTGACATTATTCCACGTGCTGTTTCCAATAGATACAGACACAATAGACACATCAACTTGATTCAAGACTGATTAAAGGCCTTTTGTTCGTCTAAAGCAGCATCACCATTATTCTAATTCTGGAAAGAAATTATTTTCTAGAAAACTAGTGAAACTGGTGGTGAAAATAACCTCGTCTCATTGGTGAAATGTTAGCAGCAGTGATGACTCAACCTGCTGCTCCGCCCATTCCCCACCTTCCTCTACACACACACACACACACGCAGTTGCATGTGTGTTCAGCAGCAGCTGCAGCCTCCCATTGTCCTGCTTCATCTCCTCTGCTGTTAAGTTAACGAGCCTCCGTCTGCATCACACGCAGGCTGACGCTTTAATTAAGACAGGCGCTGCGTCGCATGTAAGTGATCCTGTTGATCACATGACTCAGTTCATTTTGGGGGTTTTTCATCACTGACATCTCGGCGAGGAGGGAACTACAAAGACAGACAAAGAGGAGACACTCTGAGACCTGCAGGGTCCTCGAGAGGACACATGGCACGATACCACCCACTCTCTTTGTCTGTTACACACACCCCAACACAAACACACACTCACACGCACACTGTCTACTGCTCTCTTCTGTCTGACAAAAGTATGTGGACACTTCTGTTACGGCCCATATAAATTCCTGTCCTCATACTTTTTGCAAAATAGTGCAACTGTGTATGTGTGTGTGTGTGTGTGTGTGTGTGTCAGACAGACACAGAGAGAGACGGAGGGCAAGCGACGCATCACTGCTATGTCCCTGCTCTCTCTGACACACACACACACACACATTTACCCTGACCTGAACCACCGGCCAAAAAAATCATCTGTTTTCCAATTGGGGACACGGCTTTTGTCCTCAGCTGCACCAGACGTCCCCAGTTAACTGGTCTTGCGTCTGAAACGTGTCCCTGAGAGAAGCTTCAGTCATAAACACACACACACTGTGAGCCGCCGACGGCAGCAGTAATGGATGCTTCGCCGTCGTAACTTCTCATCAGGCTGCCGTTTGTCTCGTCCGGCAGGATGAATGAGCTGGATTTATGAGAGCCAATCAGGGACGGGGCACGTTACGACAGTCCCTCCGCGGCCACGCTGAACTTACAACACTTTGCCGAGTCAACAGCTGTCAGCAGAGGGACTGGAGGATAAAGACGGATGACGAGCGTCCCCAGGTGGGATCTGACGTCACAATCACACGGCGCTGTATGGGCCAATCAGAATGCTCCACACAGCCACGTTAATGACTTCCTTCTGTTCAAAAATCTGAAACAACACATATGATGTATTATTATACTACACTGGGAGCACAGTCCCACCACAGACACAGTGTCAGGTCCTTCTGGACGATTATTGGTTTAACACAAACTAAACTGCAGCAGGAAAAACACATCAACAAGAATGTTGTGTTAATACAAAGAAAATTTAAATACACTAGCGCTTATATCAAGAGATTTGAGGAGACCAGACACATTACAAACACATGAGTCTACTGGTTTAGTATTTCTGATACGTTAACATGTAAACAGCATTTGAACGTATCAGTCAGTTCATTTCAAACTACAACAGGATATAAAACATTTCTTTAATTTGCTTATCACATGTTTGTATCTAAAATGTTAATCTGTAAAGTAACTACTGGCTTTGGAGTATATATGTTATGTAGAAGTATAATACAGCATTAAGTGGAAATACTCGAGTAAAATCAGAGTACTCGAGTAATACTTAGTTACTTTTCATCCCTGCAGATCATCATGTGTATGAACTCACAGTGGAGCAGCACATGAACATTAAAGACATACAGGAGGAACACACACACATCACACACAACAGCTGGACTCAGAGATCAGGATTACTTTATATTGACCTCAGCTGAAGGAGTCAACTAATGTGCCGTCTGTTATCGATGAATCTGTGGACTTTCTTCCAATAATCGATCAGTTCTTAAGAGAAAATAGAGAAAAATCTCCATCAAGTCGCCAAAATATTCAGTTAAAGATAAAAAAAGCTTTATGATGGAATAAAAGCTGATATAAAAGTCGTCACATCTGAGAAGCTGGAAGCACAGATGGTTTGGCGTTTTTGATTGGTAATGACTTCAATGATTGATTATCAACATTGTTGCTTATCAATTTTCTTCACATTAGCTAATTGACTTATTGATCAATTGTTGAAGCAGGACACAACAGCATCACCTGAATCTGCTGAATGATATTACAGTGGAAAAACAGCAGACAGCATCTCCATCACTGTGGCACACAAACCGCTGCCTGGCATCTCCACACACACACACACACACACACACACACGCAACCCACCCCCACAAAAAAACAGCTCATTTTATTTCAACAATCACATTTTTCCTCCGGTTTCAACAGACAGACTGAGAACTGAAACCCCACCATCCTCCTCCATCTCCATCCTATTGATAAGCAAGGTGGCATCTCTCCCATCCACACCCTACTCACAGTGCGCATGCGTGCCGCGGCAAACAAAGGACCAGGCAATTAAGCGACAGAGATGCGACTGAAGTTTGAGTCGCTGCACAAAAATCACATCCAACATCGACGCAGCAACAACATGAGTGAAAGTGAAAGGATGAAGTTAAAGCATGTGAAGGCGGGGGGGCAGGTACACCCCCCCATTCTCCATCACCCCCCCCACCACCACCTTCTTAGTGCAATAAAAAGGAAAGAGATCAATAATTCATCTGAATCATGACATAATCTGGTTAGAGACGCTGTGTGTGTGTGTGTGTGTGTGTGTGTGTCACACCTCCACACAGACAAAGAGGTGGAGCTCAGCAGCTCCTCTGATTCCTTCAACTGTTTACTGAGAAGAAGAAAAAACCGCTCCTCCTCTTCTTCAAAGCAGCAAGAAACCAATCAATCAATCAATCAATCGATAATAAAGCGCGCGTGCACATTTTGCCTCAATCAAAGTGTGAAAGAGGAGCGCGCGCGCGTGTGTGTGTGTGTTCATCCACACTGCACACACCCCTTTTTCTCTGAGCTCGTGCACATTTTTTTCGGCTGGAATAAAAAATAGAAGAAGAATTAAAATTTTTCATTTCAGCTTTTTTTTTTTTAATTCCTCCTTTCTCTTTTTTTTCTTTTTTTTCTTTTCATCAAATCTTCCGGATCTTTTGTCTCGACCATCCGGCTCCACGAACCGGAGACATGGACCGAGACAAAAGGATGAAACAAAAAAAGCCCAGAGCGGATGAAAGCGAGCGTCCGGCGGCGTCCGGAGCGGCTCTCTGCGGGGGGCAGGCGGGCGGACAGGCCGCCTCTTACCGTGCACGCTGCGGCTCCGGCTCCTCTGCTCTGCTCGCAGGTCCAAGTCGCGGCTGCTGTGTCGTCCTCGCGCCCGGCGGCTCGTGCCTGCTGCCCTGCACGGTGGCGGCTCCGCTCGCAGACCCCCCTCCGCGCGTGCGCGTGTGCCGTGCGCGCGCACCGAGCGGATGCGCGGTTCCTCCGTGTTTGAGGCGCTTCAGTTGTTTTAAGAAGTTTTATTCGAGGCTAAATTCATTTAATCTTCCTGCAACGTTTCAGTTCGTCATCATCGTATTAACAATCCAAACAGGAAGTTGTCGCATTTATTCAGCTGCAAATATGTTTAATAAAACTTCATCCGTCTGTTTTCTGTCTGTTGAATCTCTTCTTCGCGGTGGGTTTATGTAGTAAATAATGTCAGGTTTTGCCTTGCGCACACGGCGGTAATGAGCATTTTCTCTGCGCTTCTTTTACTGTAAATACGGCTCCATCCTCTGTCTTTGGCTTGGCGTTGCCTGTGTGCGCCCCCTGCCGGTCACCGCAGCCACACACTGACTCCTGCGCTTCGAGGACTTGTTGCTCAAACTTTGATCCTTTATGTCGTTAAACTGTCTCAGTGCTTTTATTGTCTGGAAGCACCTTGAATTTTCTTGTTGCTGAAAGGTGCTAAAGAAATAATTTCATCTTCATTCAGCTCACAGACGTCACAGATATGACAAGGTTTGTTTAGTTCGACCAACCAAATACTGTTTATTCTCATTAACAGTTTAAATCCTCACTTTTGAGAAGCTGGAACCAGAAGATAAGGCCTTAATAAACACCAATAATAAATGATTAAGCAATGACTCAATGTCCATTGACTAATGTGTCAAAACCAACCTTAACAAGTTTTAATTTAATTTTTCCTGGATGAAAATAAAATGTGTAACATGTTGGCCTCCTGTGCCTCTCAGTGGTTTCTTTGTAGTACTGACATTCAAACACTAGATGTCAGTGTTTGCAAAGAAATGTGTTTTTCTTCTGCTGAAGCAACGTCTGATGGTCCAGTGCTTTGGTTTTTTTAATTGAACATGAATTCTCCTCCTCTGTACCTCCAGCTTTTTTTGTCAGTCTCTCATTTTGTGACGTGTATTTCCTCCAGATCTGCACTTTAGCACAGTTTAAAGTCCTGGTACTGTTTTTACTTTGTTAACTACATTTCAGCTGCAAATCTACTTTTTACTTGACAGAGTGCAGATGCTGGTTTCTTTTTGTAGAAATGTATCAGTCAGGATGAAACTACTATGGTGCTCATGTTTTCAAACGGCCAACCTGTCAGGAACCTGATGACACGCTGTTACTGTTGCACAATGTGGTGTCACTACTTTTACTAAATTAAACGTCTTCCTCCGGTGTCGGTGTCAGAGTGTGATTCAGCAGTTTGTTATCGGCAGCTCAGGCTCTGGAGGGATCCCAGGGCGAAGCAGGAAGCATGCTGGGATCTGGAAGACGCCGTGACCCGGCCGACCCGACCGACCCGACCTCTGCTCAGAGCTGCTGATAAATCCCGCTGCAGAGAAGCGCTTATGAACTATAAGTGACCCCTCGGCTCCGGCGTCTCTCTCTGTTTTCTAACATCCAGTGCTAAACCTGACAGCACTAAGCAGCGACACATAAGCCTGCGCAAGCCTCTGAACTGTTTATCTTAAAGGGTCAGTTCACACAAATCGCAAAAAAGCTCTCTGACATCGAGCCATAAACACAGTTGAGACGTGGACGTCAGGAAGTTATGTCACCACATGAGGACAATGCCGCAAATAAGTCACGTTAAAGGTGCAGTCCACCTACATTTAATGTTCTATAATCCACGTCCTGCAATGTCCCTAAATATTTGAAAGTGTAATAAAAAATGGCTGCAGTGACTCTTGAAAGAGTTTTGTCGAGATTAAGACACGATCAAGACATTTTGAAGGAGCATCTGTCCTGTTTTATTACAGCTACATTTTTTTGGCGTGACAGAAAACATGAACATGAGCAGAATGAACAGCTTCCCATTGACGTCATCACCTCATGTCCCATCATGTGTCGCTCTGCAAAATCACTCCTTTTTATTCACTGATGTTTTTATGGGATCGTGTCTTTATATTTATCAGAGCACTTGGTGAAAGATTGGTTCACACACAGTCGTCAGCACCAACAACAAGCACAACTTGACAGCATTTCCCTTCCTGAATCATCCAGTTCAACACACCTCCACACCTCTGATGATCATTTTGAACTGAAGAGTCTGCAAATACAAAGATGTCTTGGAGTGAAGATACGGCCTGAGGTCTAAACATCAGAGTCAAGTTGAAAGCAGCTTTGAAGCGTTTGGTTCTGGTGATGTGGTGAAGATGAGCCACGACAGTCAAACACAGTCATCACCATCATTTGAGCATCAATTACACTGCACAGATCGTCCTGCAGTGAAAAGTCTATAACAAAGGTTCAGTTAAGCTTCATTGGGTGGAATAAAATTACAACAATTATTTAGTAGTTTATGGGAAACTCTAGTGTTAAAATAAGAACTACGGTCAAAATGTACATACACTGAAATATTTAGATTTTTTTTCACTGTTGATGCCAATAACACATGTTTTAGTTTTATCACCACAGACAAACAGTCTTCGTTTTAAAGAGTTAGTCCATTACTGATCTGATAAATATCCATATGTATTATTTTTGTTTTGGTGTTTCCTCAGAGCTCCAACTGGAGGCTCGTCCACCTGACAGAAAAGAGCATGCATTTTAATATTGTATCACCTCAGGACAGTCACAATGGTTATGATGTTTAATGTGACATTTTCAAGGAGAAAAGAGACTGTAATGACAGTTCACCTACATTTTTACTGGAGAGCAACAGTTGCTTCGTCCTAATTATCATGATGAACAAATTAAAGACAAAGTTTTGAAGGCTCATTCGTCAGGTGTAGCTCCTTTTTTCCTTCTTTAGATATAGTTGATTCTGTTAACCACAAGATTGATTGAGCTGATTGATTAATGAGTATGAGGTTCACTTTTCCTACTTGTTCATTTACTGCCAACGTAAAGTCTATCGAAGGTTATAACTGGATCACTGGAGTCTTGATTTCAGTTCAAATCTTGATCTGTGTTCCTCCTTCTCCACAGCTCATCCCACCTGAATGAGTTAAACCTTCACAACCAGGCTCAAAGAACCGACCACACAAAACTCTCCTTTGTTCCAGTATTTTCATGATTTCCAAAGTTTGTGGTATTTCCATGAGTCTTTATAAGGGGTTAATAGTAATAACTGGGCTCTTCATGCCCCACCCAGCTTTTGTTGCATCATCATTTGTCGGTAAGCGGTTCAGATTAACGTTCAGCCTTCGGTAATCACAGGGAGTTGAAGACAGGCTTGACTGCAAGTAATTATCAGCCTCCCTCTCTCTCGCCCTCCTTCAGCCTCTGAGGAGACTTCAGGAGTGTTTTTGGGGCAGTTGGTCCTCGAAGGTGAACCAGGAACCACTGACGGGTTCCTCACATGATTAATGATGCCTGTATTGGATCCTCCATCGTCTCCTTGTCCTCCATGTCTCTCATGTGCCATTGTCAGTCCTCTCTCTCTGTCTTCCTCTCAGCGTGACGCCAGTTGAAGGAAGTCAGTTTGGGCTTCACCACTGACACACTTAGCAGGAGTCCAGAGGAAAAAATCTCTCCGCTCTGTTATCTCACATCTTTGGTAGAAGTTTGAAACAGCCACAGGAAATGTTTGTCTTCCTCATCCTGTTTTGGGGCGTTTGGAAGTTTGGAGATGCTGGCAAAGATTCAAACAACCAGAGACAACTGGCTCCTACAATCCTCCGGCCCTTCTCTATGATGAGATGGTCCAAAGAAGCAAAGGAGCAGTGGCCCCTTCTCTTGTCATGCATGATATATTTGTATTGATTAAGGCGTCAGAAATCAATATTTTTGGCTGATGTTGATTCATTTTACATGTGATCATTTTTATTCTTTGCTGCATGCGGTCTGTAATGAGGTCGTTTTTGATCCCACCATTTTCAATTTCTTTCAGTAATGGTTTTAACATATACATGATACACACATACACCTACAAATCTACCACATACCTATAAATCACGGAGGCAGTTGCTGACCATTGTTGAATGGATGCTGATGAGCTTCAGATTTGCAGCCATTGGCTCCCATTAATTTCTGAGTCAGGTTTCATTTCAAATAGCAAACTTTGATCTTGCTGTAATCCAACATAGTGAAAAAGATTTTTTGTGTATGTTACAGTATTGTTGACAGTCTAAGTCCTTTGATTGACGTGAAAAGCATCATGTGATGTGAAGCATGTGTGATTTGTAGTAAACAGGCTGAAACACGCAGAGGTTACCCAACAGCTCGTCACTCAACAGACGGATCAGTCTTTCACTCAAACTCAACACCAACATGTCAGAAACCCTTGACACAAAAGGTCGAGAGCTGCGTTCACAGTATTGTGTGTTTTTAAAGGTGGTGAGCTCATTCCTCTCCCTGAATCTAGCCTGACCCTGACTGAGGAATCCTCAGGGGCTTACAGACCATCGCTGCAGGGAATGAGCGCTACTTAACCTCTGCCAGCGGTCAGGAATTAGAGGTCAGGGGTCACTGAGGTGACAACATCCAGACAGGTGACCTGTGGAGTGAGAATGGGTGGAGAACACCTCGGAGACAAATAACCAGGGAGCACAGCTGTGACGTTAACCCGAGGTGAAGTGAGGAAAAAACCGCCCAGCACCAATAAGCTCAGGTCCACCAGCACTGCTGTGTATTAACTGAGAGGAAATGAACCACAGCAGTGAACAGGCATAACTGTGCAGAATCATTTTTGATTGACACCTGCGTTTGGTTTTCTTTGGTCTGAACACGACTGCAATTGCTGCCAATGTTGTCACTTTTCTATTCGGTTCATTTCCCAGTATTTGATGACACAGGTCAAAATATACTGAAACACAAAGACATCTTTCAATTCACCAAATCAGATCAGCGTTCACTGGTTGGTTTGTGTTGTCTACTTAACAAGTCACCCAAGGTTTGTTGGCAAGGTCATTCACCATTAGTTTCTCTGTAGTCATAGTTGTTTGGACAGATTAGGAGACAGATGCCTCGAAGGCCCTGTCGTCTCCTGGTGGCTTCTCTGTTGTGACATCGTCAGAGTTGGGATGTTTTTCAGACTGAACCTGCCTCACGTCGTTCTGCTCAGCTGCATGAGGACGAGACGTCAAACACCGTCTCCTCCTTCTTATACGCTCCCACATTTTGTCGTCCTGTGAGCGGCTCAGATGTTTTTCCTCACTCTTTAACCAGCAGCTGAGAGTCACAGGACTGCAGACGACATGCAGCATTGTGGTTTTGGAGTTGCACAAGTTCAAAACAAGGCCGGAGTGTTTGAATAGAAAGGTTTCACAGTGAGAACATGACTCTCATCTGAAGCACTTCCTGCATCTCATAAACCGTCCAGGAGTAAGAATATTAATAACAGTGAACACTCCACGGCTTCCTGTCATCTTCCTGCTTTACTGTTTTTAATGCTGTTGTAAAGAAAATGTGTGATGTGATTCCATTCATCGTTGTTCGTGATGCAAACCTCATGAGACTGTGAGTCAGGGGGCAACTCTCACGTGTGCTGCTCTACTGCCAGTCAGCAGCAGGGGGCACTAAATCCCAACTAACTGGATGGAGATATGGATGCATACAAGCAGGGTCAGAGGTCATTCTGTGTGCAGAGGAAGTCAAGGGGGAAACCACACACACACACACACACACACACACACCTGTGTTTGCATTAGACATGAAGGCACAGTGATGTGAATCATTAACCACACAGACTCCTGATCTGCACCAAATCACAGACTTCGTGTAAAATTCAAATAAAGACAGATGTTTGTCATCAGAATTCATATTTTAAGCCAAAAACAAAGAATCTCACTGACTCTTCTGCAGCGACGTGACAAATGTTCGGCATAATGACGGTTTGATGGATGAAAAAACAAAGCGTGACTCATCTTCTGTTTATTCAGCGTCACTATTGTTTGAGTGTTTCTGTTTGATATAAACCTCCCTCCGAATCCTTTGAGCTTCCAATGAACTCAGTGATCCAGAAACTATTGGACAATTATTATATAAGTGTTTTGAGACAACAGAAACAGGATCATCGTGGGATTTCTGCAGCTGAAATCTTTTCTCACAGATCTGAAGCTTGTTGAAAACAGTCAGAGTCGATTTGCGTTCAGTCTTTGCACAAGTCTCCTAATTTCATGGATATCTGTGAATCTTAATTTACACTTTTCTCGTTCTTATACGTTCTTTGTCTTCATTTCATTTGTGATGTTAAATTTAAATGATGATTATTAAAGCACACATTTCTTTCAGTTTTAAATGCTTTCTGTGTTTCGAAATATTATTTAAATTGAATTAATATATTCTATCTAAGGAATTCCTTAAATTCTCTCAAACTCTCTTCAATGAATTTCATTGTTAATCAATCTCAAAGTCCAAGTTTGAGAATTTTAGAATTGATTTGAGTTTCTCTCAGGTCTCAGTCTCTTCTTGCTTTTCAGTTGCTTCCACTGTTTTCATCCATCCGTTGAGCTTTTGTGCTTCAGACACCATCTCCAGTCTGTCACTCAGCCTGCAGGAGGAGCAGGAGGAGGAGGAGCAGGAGAGACACCAGGCTGCAGGAGGAGCAGGAGGAGGAGGAGCAGGAGAGACACCAGGCTGCAGGAGGAGCAGGAGGAGGAGGAGGAGGAGAGACACCAGGCTGCAGGAGCAGCAGGAGGAGGAGGAGAGACACCAGGCTGCAGGAGGAGCAGGAAGAGCAGGAGAGACACCAGACTACAGGAGGAGCAGGAGGAGGAGGAGGAGCAGGAGAGACACCAGGCTGCAGGAGGAGCAGGAGGAGGAGGAGAGACACCAGGCTGCAGGAGGAGGAGCAGGAGGAGGAGCTCCTGGGTGTGGGGGGTGGAGCTTCAGGATTATCCTCCTCCGGTCTGAGTGAGAGTCTCCAAAGTTTGACCGGTGTGTTCGCTGCACGTTTGACTGTTGACTAAACAAACAGCCACCGAAGCGGACTGAGCCGAGGAGAGAGGACACACAGAGAGGACAGAGGACACACAGTGAGGACACACAGAGAGGACTCCGCAGGAGCCAGGAGTCTCTCCATGAGGAGTTACCCATGAAACAAAGAGTGAGGGACTGACTGCTCGTCCTCCGTCCCGCAGACTCTCAGGACGACTGAAGCTCCTCGGATCCTTTCTGCTTTTGGTGGAATCTCACTAACGACACATGAGTCGCGCGGACCGGGCGCGTGCTCTCCTGCCAGTCAACCCTCGGGGATTAAAATAACGAGGCCAATGGATAATTTCTTCACAGAGGTAAGAGAGAGGAGCTTTCACATGCTGCAAACACGGACGCTGCATGTACCTGTTGCATGACTCAAACTTCCTCTAGAATGTTTTAATAAAGTTTGAGAGCATCTTCAAAGTTGATGCATCTTCTGAAGCATCCATGCAAAAGTCTTATAGTGATGTTAGAAGGATATAAATGGCAGGAAGTGAGCACCAGGTTATTATAAAACTCTATAGGTGCAGAGAAAGTGTGATACAACACAACATAAGGTTCCTACTGTCACTTCATCAGTGTCATAAAGAGCTTTAAACTCATGACTGCATGAGCCCTATAGGAAAATCCTGATCCTGATCCTGGTCTTGGAGCCTGTGCTGGTCAGACTGGGGGGTTGGACTGGGGTTTGGACGAGGTCCCAGTGGGTCTGTGGTATTTCCGCACCTCTTTTCTCGTTTCCTCCCAGAGAGAAAGTCCTGTAAAGCTATTAATAGAATCCCCCACCTGCATCCCACCAGCCCAGAGGCTTCAGCCAACCGTTGTCTGATAAAGGACAGTTTGGGCTTTGACTTTCTCTGATCCTGTTTGCACAGACGCTCAGTGAAGCTGTGGCTGGGACCTCGACTGTTCGATGCTGCAGTTCTGAGGCCAACGCTTCACATATGCTCGTGTTGTTTGTCTTTGTGAAGTTGTGTCTCAACTAGTTCGTGTTCTTCTTAAAAAGAGCTGAAACAACTTGTCCATTGATAATTAGTCAGTTGAGACGGAGCTGTTTTGATCGTCTGTTGCTTGGTTCACTCACATTTCGAGCCAAAATCCTGAACATCCTCTAGTTCCAACTTCTCATCTGTGAGGATTCGTCTGCTTGTCTCTGTCTGTTTGGTCTTGGACTGTTGGTACGACAGAGCTGGGAAATGGTGACGGGCGATTTCTGATGTTTCATGGAACAAACGAGGTCAAGGTGAAGCCATGATCTTTGGTGATCCTTCAGTTTTCTAAACAAAAATTCATCTTTCATAGAAAAGCAGTTAAATATGCTTTTATCCTCTTGTCATCATGTAACTGAGCTGGACACTAATTTCAGTGTTGATTCAGTCAGTTTATGTCGGTCTACCAGGTGTGTGGGTCGTCTTGGTTCAGGTGGGTTTGTCTTCCATAACAACCATGATAATAAACTGCAGTACCGTCGGTCAGGGGTTAATCTCGATCGTCTGACACATTCTGGTTGTGTAAATCTTCCACGAGATGTGACTCACAGCTAATAAACGTTCACCGCGGTTGATTTTGACATCAGTGTCCACACCTCTCTGTGGTGACGTTGGTCAGGTATCGAGAGCAACACCTGAGTCATTCCTGATTTTTTTTTTTTTTTCCTTCGGGGAACCAGAAGCGGCCGTCATGTCACAACAACACAGAGCGATTTAAAACCTCCTCAGGTCGTCCTGTAACGGTTCAACAGTCATAAAAAGTTCTGCTTCCTGGTTGAAAGGTTGCCTGCTTTCTCATTGGTGCGTTTTCAAAATCCACGGAGGTTTTCAGCAGTATGAAAGGTCAAAGGTCGGAGGACTCGCTGAGCTCATAGGCGCTTGTGAGAGCGCTCAGGCTGAGTAAAACAAACAGTCTGAGGTTTAAGGTTTTTCTCATGACGAGTGCACGCCACCTCTGGCTGCTGAGCTGCTCCTGAAGTCTGAGAGAGAGGGGGAACAGTTCTGAGAGCCAGAAGCAGGCTGGCGTGCACAATAGTCTCAAATATCATCCTGCCTGCCTTTATATCTGCCAGCTAATCGCAGCTGAAACAAAGAGCCCAGTCTTTAAGGAAAAGGGCATTTGACAAGGAAGTAAACCAGCTTCCAGCCGCCACAGATGGAGGCCAGCAGTTTGAGCCGAGAGGAATGTGAACTGGGAAGGAAGCTGTTTTGTATTTATACTGAGGACGGTTTAGATGAGGGACCCACAGCGACTGAGGCTGGACAAAGACACTCCAGAAAATTTACTGGCTTAAAAACATTTCTCATTGCTCCTCATTATTTGTGCAGACTCAGGCCCACAATGCATCATGGGAACACTTCGATGTCAGTAAATGCTTTGTATCTCATTTTGATTCGCAGGTTTCTTTCTGGTTTCTTGTCGTGTAAAATGTGTTTTAATCAGTAATTTGTTCATCCATCCAGATTTTGCAGAAGAAGTTTTACAGAATTGGTTTTTATGAATTTCTCTTATATTCTTGAAAAGTTTTTGGCTTCAAACACAAAAAACATTTTAGGTTTCTTTTGATTTTAGTTATTTAGTCCTGAATTTTCTGATGTAAACCTGTTTGTGTTTTTAGTTTTATGTTGATTGAAGCATTTAAACAGCCTCACTTAAACTGAATGCTGAAAAGCAAAGCACATTGTCCCAAACTATGGAGACATGAATGAGTTGACAATCTGTTAGCAGCAGGTTTCTCGTCTCTAATTACTGAGCAGCAGCCAAAACAGTCGGGACCAGATTCAGTCCAGAGACTATAAATAGAGTCTGACTGCGCTTTCAGATTTTCATCACTTGGTCAGTTTCTCTCCCGTCCAAAGACAAATCAGAATCATTTTATATCCTGCGCAGAGAAAAGCTGGCAAAGAAAAAAACACTCTGCAAAAAGTGGATGTAAGCTGCTGACGGTTCGGTCACTGTTTCACCAACATCAACTGATGATGATAGGAAAGAAATCGCTCTGGTTCAGTCCAGTTATGGCCTGAATGCACTTTCAGAACCACATTAACCCTGATTTATATTAAATATATTTCACATAATACGACCTGAGACTCAAACATGTTCAGCGCTTTTGTATGTTACCACGTTTCTGTGAAAAGAAAATCCACAAAATCTGATCCCACAGAAATGAGGACTTGGAAAAATCTCTTCGATGGTATTTTGAAACTGTAAAAATTCTCCACAGAAACTAAGACGAGCAGCTGTTGCAGGCAGGACGAGGCAGGTTTCATTCAGGTTCAACAGTCCGACACCTCGAGGCTGCACAGGAGAATAAAGCTGGTGCGCACTGATTGGCCAATATCCAGTTTTATGATGTCCAATGAAAACGCAGCAGTGGATCAGTTTGTGCTCTGAGGCTGTGTGTGTGTGTGTGTGTGTGTGTGTGTGTGTGTGTGTGTGTTGACACAGTGGACAGTCAGTTGAGCTTGTCTGACGGTTACAGGGTTTGTTTTTATTTGATCTGGTGGGCGTGGTGTGAGGTAGGCTTCACCTGTCCACCAATCAGAGCGCAGGCTTCTCTCAGGTGTGCGTTTACAGTGATCAGTGTGTTAAGCCACATTTCAACTGTGGTGCAGCTCGACTCGACTCTCTTTTGTCTCCGGGTGCTTTGCTCTACTTGGTTTTCCTGCAGGTAGTACCTCCTCAACGTGGACGGGATCTTAGCTGATCCTCATATTGACACAAACACAGCCCTTATCAGAGACACACAGATAACAAGTGGCCCACAAGGCTGACCTGAGATCAGTCCGGCTCTGTCAAACACATCATGAGTGCAAAGCATTAGATGGTTTTAAATAACTGATGCCTCTGTGCATGTTGCAGCTTCTCAAATATGAGGCTTTGCTTCTTTCCCTGTTTCAGGTTGATGTAAACTGAAAAAACTGTTGGTTGAAGAACAAACAGCTGATTTGAAGATGCTGCCTTGTGACCACCCGCTCTGACCGAAGTGTGGTTTTTCTCTCTCAGATATTTCAGTGTCTTTCGGGGCCTGTGAATGTAAGAATAAAAGGAACAAGCCTCCCAGATTAATCCTGTGGGGCTGACGGCTGTGATCACACTTCGCCTGGTGCTGATACACATTTTAGATTTTCAACCCCATGTACTTTCTGAACGTTCAGAAGCTCCTGTGTTCAGATGCTGACAGGATTCTTCCTGATTTACAGACGCCAAAGTTGGCAGAGCTGTGTTGCATTCATGTGCTGTTTTGTTAGAAAATGAACTCTGGAAGACAAATGATCAGCAAACATGAGCCGTTATGGCGGCTGCAGCTTTGGCAGTCTGAGCTGTTCGGAGGTTGGACGTCCGCTGAGAGCTTCTGCTTCATATTTGGGGAAAAAAATCAGATGGACATTTTTTCAAACTAAGCCTGTGAGAATCGGATCGCTGCACCCGTTCTAGATTTCAAACCAGTCCTGAAACTTTCAAAGCGTCTTATTCTTTCAAACTTTTCTATTCCTCCCATCGGCCTCAGCCATCTGCATTTCTCATTAAAACCATAAAAACTAACGGCCAATCATAGACGTTAATGGGTTCACCACAACAAACAAAGGCTCTGCCCGTTTTCATTTTAACGATGATTTCCAGTGTGCGAGTTACACGTCTGTGCCGCCCTCCTCTGCCCTCCCTCTGTGGCTCCCCGGCCTGTTAAAGGCTGAAACCTGACACCTGAGGAGCAGCCAGGAGGAACCGAGAGGAATTTAAACAGCTTGCAGATTTGTCGTTTTGTGCGCTGCAGACGCCGGCCGCTCGTCGTCGTCCCCACAGGACAACTGTGATCCTGCTCGGTCTGCAGCTTTTATACGTTCAGGATTTTCTTCAGGTCACCTTGACGAGTGAGCGATCAGAGTCTGAAGAACTAATAACTGAGATGGTTCCTTTTTGTACCTAAACTTGACTTCAATCTTTATAGAAAGGCCAAAGACAAATATGGCCAAAAGTGTGTGGACACCTGAAGAAAGTATGTGAAAAACTTGAATTCTTGACCTGAATCCTGAATTTACTTCTACTTTGTGGCTCCAAAGCTTTCAACCACGGCTCATGAACTTCCTCACCGAATGGAGTCACTCACTTGTAACATATGACACCCCCAAAAATATATATACATATAGAAATTCAACCTACATGAAATAATTGAAACCATTAAGACCATTATTTATTTTTGTTTGTGGCTTTGAGCTGACAGCAACAAACACAAAGACTGTTGTATAAAATATCATCGTCTGCTGTAGCATTAATAGTTCTCTAAATGTCCACATACTTTTGGCCACACGCTATTCTCCTCGGGAGTCACATACGAGGAGTTGGCATCTTATTTCTCACGTCATTTTAATGTTTAGAAAAAAAAGAGACGCACATCTGAGCCTGCTGAGGCCTTTTCACGCCACCGCTGAAATAACACCTTCTCGAGGAGGCAGACTCTCTGGAAATGAGCCAGCGCCGCCTGCACGTCGTCTCAAACTGTTTCCACTGCTCTCGACTGACTGACTGTGGGACGGAGGGACGGAGGGACGACCTCCGAGTGTGGGAAATCAAACCAAGTCTCAGACCTGTATTTCAGACCCAGACAGGAATCGTGTTTATTTTTATTTCCTAAAATTCTCGTTTAAATCTATCGTATTACATCATCGTAGACGTTGGACTTTGAGTGTGAAGTGAAAGTGTCCACCCTGTTGCAGTGTCCTCGACCAGCTCGTTACTCTCTTTTAGCCGTCGATCTACTGCTGCTGAACTCCGACCTCTCAGCAGTTTAATAACGTGAAGCTATTGACGGAAAACGAGTAAAAACCATTTTGATAATTAAAAGTTTAATGGCTCTTTTAGACTTCCTGAGATTCCTGAGTGTCTGAAATTGTTCCTGGGCCTCTGGAAAAGTTCCAGTTGTGAAAAAAGGCAAAAGGAAAATAGTTATTTCATTATTAAAAATCTTTGGACTGTTGGACAGACAAATATGACTCAACAAGCCAGAACAACAAATGGTTCATCTACATGACCACTGACGACATGACGACAGTTTGAACTTTGTAACGTGCAAATATATTGTTTTGTTTTTTATTTGACTGACGTCTTTTCCACCACTGACGGCCGTTCTAGTCTTTGATTCAGTGACCTTTTTCCTGAGTATGCAGACCTCCTGAACGTCCTTGATATCTTGGGACCCGAGACACAAACGGCCACTAAATCAAACTTTACAACCCACGGGCGCCAACATGGCCGACTCTGTGTCGTTCACTTTTAAGATGCGACATTTTTGACTTGATCTCAGACGCGCTCCACGACGCTTCTTGTCTCAGTTTGTAGGTTAATCCATGATTTAGACGCCACCATAGCAGCCTCATGCATGTGGGTCTGCGTTGTTGTGGTAAAGAGGCCGTCGTGGACAACAGGGCATTGTGCGTTTCAGACGAGGATGAAGTGAAGGCTGATCTCACACATATGCTTTGACTGCGAACGCGTCAGGTTGAGGATTAAGGTTGCAGGATTAGCATTAAAATAGTCTTTACTGTTTTTGTTTTAATGTCACAAAATGTTTAATCTCCTTCGGCTCTCTCACAGCCGTCGTCAGTGCTGACAGCCATTTTTCTGAAAACATGAAGGAATCAGTAGCTCAAAACTGCAGTTTTTGTCTAAAACTAAACCGCGATGTGAAAGATGAACGGCTGGTTGTGTTAATAACACACCGAACATCATGGTTGTAGCTTCTCTGTAAAACATGTTTTTTCACCAGTTTAAATGACTGAAGGCATAAAATCAGTTCATCATACTTTTATCTAAAAACTGTTTTGGCCTTTGATGAAACATTGCTGTTTTTATAAAATATTCACAGGCAAAAACTAAACTTTGATTTTATTGACTGAAACAATATTCAGGAAACGTAAGTTACTGTGTAAAAGAAATATATATAGATAAGAAAATGAGAGAAAGCAAAAAAGAAATGCATGTGACCTATAAAATGTGTAAAATGGATTTGGTCCAGAGTTTGATGAACACGCTGACAATAGGAAACAGCGGCCGTGTGAGAGGTTTGTGTTCAGGCTTTCAAACGGCGTCTTGACTCCAGGTCTTCAGTTTGATCAGTAAATCATTTGTTGCTCACATCTCTTTTACTTTCCTCTCTCTCTCTCTCTCTCTCTCCCTCCCTCCATCCATAACTCTTCTTCTCTGTTTCACCTCCTTCCTCTCCCTCTGTTCTCTCCTCCTCTCCACTTCCTGCCGGATGACTCTGAACATTCCTCAGAATCCTGACACTTCCTCTCCTTTCGCTCTCTCCCGCTCCCTCCACGCACAGAACATGGTCTGCAGACGGCCGGGTTCGACCCTCTGTGGTTTTTTCTGTCCGTTAACTTTGTGCTTTGCAAGGAAATTTATTGTGACATCGTCAATCTGTCATCTGTCGTCATGTTGTCGTCATCAGCTGCCAACGTGCCAAGTTACTGAGATTCGTTTGTGCAATTATTAACCCCCAAAAATGTGAATGATCAATTTGAAAATTAAAAATGCAACACTGCAAATACCTTTTTTTTGCACCATGACCAGAAAAAAGATATTCTGAAGTTGGTCCACAGCAAAATGAAAACAGGAGCATGTAGAGAAACTTTATCAGACACAAATGATTATTCCAAACATTTTCTCTAAACATGTCTGGAGTTGATCTCAAACATCTGCTTTCAAGCTTTTTCTTGAGCTTTCGCCCACAGGTTGCAGTCTTTGAATATACAAGTACAAATGTGAGGTTGCGATAGGATTATTTGGTCAAACAAGGTGAAGCGAGTGTTTGAATGCTCAGGTGAGCTCAGG
Organism: Holacanthus passer; assembly: GCA_025331565.1. Classification (NCBI taxonomy): domain Eukaryota; kingdom Metazoa; phylum Chordata; class Actinopteri; family Pomacanthidae; genus Holacanthus; species Holacanthus passer. The sequence continues at coordinate 1,272,573 of JAFREQ010000149.1, forward strand.
TGTGCGTAGGTTCAGACGCTGCTCTTCGCTGTCACCTGACCTCTGTACGACCTCCCCTGTCATTGTGTAATAAAGCAGAAGCTCCATTAAGATGATGTTAAAAACCGTCAGTCCTGTTTGTGACGTGCGTCCTGTCCTGAGCGCAGACTCTCTGGAAACCTGCTGTAACAGCGGAGCTCATTTCCTGGTTCGGCGGCTGCAGACGCTCTCCTGACACTAATCCCTCTGCGTCCTGCTGCGTTTGGTTCCCCACTGCTGAAACGGTCAATTAAAACCAGGAATGAAGTTTCTGAATCCGACCTGGTTTTTGATGTATCTTCAGCGTCGAGGTGTCGCAGCCGAAGAAAGACGAGTGTTTCGATCTGTTCCCATCAGACCTGCTGGAACAAGTTCTGCTGCTGAGTCTCTGTGTGTGTTTATCTCGTATTGACATAATTCATTGTCTTTTTAGACCAAGATTCAAAGTTTCTTGCCAAGTTTGATCCTTTATGTGTCATTTTTCTTTGACGTATTCTTTGTTTGGTTCCTCTTTTGCTGCCACAAAGCCGTTGCCAAATAGTAATGAAATAGTGAATGAAAACATGACAAATTCAGAACTGTGACATTTTCAGCATTTTTATCATAATTTCTGGTATTTTTCCTGTAAATTGTTTAAATTTTTAGTTGATAGAATGTTTTTAAAATAGTGGGAAAAAAAGGTTTTTCTGTGAACAAAGTTTCATCTACAAACTCCTGCTTTTGTCAGATTGTCTGAACATTGCGAAAGTTTATGACGATATAGAAGAAAAGAGAAAAGCATTAAATTCCTCATGTGAGAAGCTGGAACCACAGAAAGTTTCGCTTATAAAACTGACTTAAACAATTAATTGTCAAAGTTTGTGTCAAATAATTTCACGTTGATCGACTGATGGTTTCAACCAAACCGAGCACGAACACAGCTGAAACGATTCATCGGTCCGTCAGAGGACGAGTTTCACCAGGACACGATCTGCGTGTTCTCACCTGCACATATTGGCCTCTTTTTTCTGTCGCACCTGTCAGACAAATACACACCTGACAAAAGAAGTGTGTAATTGATGTTGTGAGGTTGGTTTGTTGTTTGGTTTAAACTGTGGTGTAATTTATGATTCGCGTATACCTGAAGGCAGTTTACACTTGTTATATGTGTGTGTCATACAATGACACACACACACACCTGGCCCACAAAATAACCGTCCAGACTCACCTGGCCGACAAAACACTAATGATTTAATGGAAAAACTTTCAGGAAGGAAACTTTTCTTCTTTTTCTCGTCGTCTTTAAAGGCGAACGTTTGTCTAAATGCAGCTGTTTGGTCAGATGTGATCATGCGATTCTGATTTGGTTTAAATGAGAGTTGAGAAAATTTGAATTTCAGATTTAACTCCATGTTTATTGTGGGCATGTTTTTTTTAATTCTCTGCTAATTTTAAGGATGAAAAAAAAAGATTTTAGAGGTTGAAACTGACAGCTGAACTTTTAAAACCCGATCCGGCTGAGCCTGACTCATGCTGCTCACTCCAACCTTATATTTCAGTAATTATTTTGTGGTTCAGAGCTCCATGCGTGTTGAATTTCTGAGCTGGCTTCGTGGGACGGACGAGTTGATTTCAGAAGTTTGCGTGAGCATGAAAACATCTAATTCGTTTAAATTGTTAAAACCCAGTCTGAACGAGTCTGACTCATACTGCCCCGTCGTGAACGTAGACTTCTTTCCTTGCTGAATGTGGCGGTTCGAGTGGACACAATTCAGAACAGAACAGGTACGATCAGAGGTCACACAAGGTCCCACGATGAAGAAGCCTTATAAATGCATTTGACATTTTTAATCAATTGTGGAGACAAGAAAGGAGAGAGAGATGCAACAAAGGTCCCTGGTCAGATTCAAACCGGGGACGATTGGCATCTTAACCCCTAGTGATCAAATTCTTGATCAATTACTTTTGAAATCAATCAAAAACCTGACAACAAAACCTGAACTGCTGAAGCTCGTGCAGGCGACAAGACCTTAAAAATGTCAAAGCTGCCGCACAAATATTCATTTTATTATGTTGATGTTGTTGGGTGAAAAACTACCCCGCTGATGTTGGATGATGTGTCCTGATCACGAGATAACGATCGCGATATTCAAGAAGTGAGCAGCTGCTGTGTGTGTCTGCCGCCTCCCTCCTGCTCCGACCCCGGTCTGATCCCATCAGATACTCGTTCTCCCCGATTGCTCTCAGCCGGTCTGTGAACCGCTCGAGCTCGAGGACAAGTTGTGACGACAGGTTCTGGCAGGTCGTGGGAGATGTGTCGTTATACCTCACAAAGGACATCGGCCATTGTCTTCGTCATCTCAGATACTGGCAGCTCTGTTTCTGGTCAGATCTGGGAGAGAGGTAGGAGGAAGGTTATCTGATCCTAGACTCTGTGTTGACAGCAGCTTCCTGGAAAACCCCCATCCACACAAACACCCACACAACATAACACAACACAAGTGCAGGCTCGGCACAGCCCGAAAAACCAAACATCCATTTCCAGTAATTAGCCCCTTCTCGTGCGATCCCGCTGCCTTGAGAGAGTGCAGGGCTTCTCCTCTGATGCACATCACACTGTTTTTACTCTGGCTCTTAGGAAAAGTTGGGTCATTATCTGGTTTAATGAGCTGATTGATTTTTCTGTGCAGCGTTGAGCCAAAAAGGCAATCAGACATCTTTTCTCTTCAGACATCACAGCTTCACTCCTGATGCCCAAAAGTCCATTAAGACCAATTGACTTTAGAGTCACAAATTCATGTTCTGTTGTTTGTTCGGCTGCAGCAACAAAGTCTTTCACTGCATATTTTTGTCATCATAATTTGAATATACTGTCATCATTTATTTTTTACACGGGATATCGATCGCAGGCTTTTGTTCTGATCCAGATCCAGGGTCTAAGGATGGAGGGCTACGTTTGCTGAACAGATTGTGAAGCCCCTTGAGGCAAATCTTGCTTTGACAAGTAACTCAAGATCTTTATAGTTTTGACATCCTGCGGCTTAAGTTTTTCCATTTTTGGAGACTTTCTGTTTTGTACTTTTAGTTGTTTTACATTTATGCAACTGCAATATTTACTAATTACTTTGTAGATTCAGTTTACATCGAACATGAGATAAATGTAATTGTCGTCTGGTCAAATTCTTTTCTCTTCAGAAGATCAGCTTTTCACAGTGATGTTGGAACATGATCCAAACATTGAGAGACATCAGAACATTCAAAGATCAGTTTGACCTCGGAGACAGATTAAACAGTCTTACACCACAAGGTTCATGTAGAAGCAGTTGTGGAGCTTTCGGAGAACTTCATGACCTTCTTGCTTTATCTAGTTAAAGATTTGTCCTCCTGCACGAGGTTTTTCTTTCTTGCGTGTCCTTCATTCTGTCATTCTTTCTCTCACTGTCTCGTCAGTTTCTCTCTCAGCTGATATGAAAGCATCACAGTTTCACACAGCAGTGACACTAAACTCTACCATTTATTAATACTTTTGGCTTTGACTCTTGATACTTGTTTACTAAAATGCAGAATAGATGAATGCAGGATGTGCAGTTGAGTATTTTTTGTAGTGGTGGTTTCTACTGTTTTTCACCACTGACCATTCTCAGTCCTTGAAATACCTTCACTAGTGACTAATGTGGATAAACCCATCTATCAAATGCAGCAATGTTTGTCTGTGGTGAGTAAGAGGTGACAGCCATTTGCTTTATCAGTAATCGAACAGTTGAATGGACTTGCTTCACTTGCTCTGAACAAAACCTGTATTGAATGAGCAACAGCTCAAGAACTCGCTGCAGCCTCATGTTCATTCACAGCTGAGAGAGAAAGAGCTTCCTGTCACGTTCTCCCTCTTCGCTGCCGTCAGGTCCCAACCACAGAACCAAACGGGCTCAAACAGAGGATCTCAGAGTCGGCCGGCGAGTTGTGGCATCTCATCTTCTCTGAATTGAAACTGGGCTAAATTTGGTTAAAGATTTTTGTGGATGTAGACGACATATAACTGTTTACTCGTTTCACGGCCGCTCCCACTGGAGTCACTGTTGTGTTGTCAGATGAACCTCAACCTTTCAGTCAACCTGGATGAGAAGCTTCTGGAACAGATGTACAGATGAGAAATCTGTGAGATGGCCAAAAGCTCCAGATCAGCCAATCAGCCTTGATGTGAGATTGTTTTGTCAGAATGCATCAATAAAATTTCAACCACCGAGATTTGTCCTTCTCAGTAAAGTGTCATTGAGACACTCGACAGACTCAAGAACGTCTCAGTTTAACCAAGGAAAGTTCAAAGACACAGAACTTAATCATTTTGTCGCACGCTTCGTCTCGTGTAGTTGTCGTCTGGCCTGTTGTCATCTCTTTCTGGTGAGAGGAATGTTGACGGATGAATAAACAGTTTGTTTTTGTCGGGTTGCTGGTTTAAACTCTGGATGCCTTTTCGCTTGACTCGGTTTCAAATCATTACTTGACCAAAACTGTCGTTCATGCATTTAACTCAGGACCAACTTCTTAATATTGAGCCACATTTTGAAAATGAAGTCTTAGTTGCTTTAAGACATAAAAGTGTGTCTCTTACTCGTTTCTCTTCTTTCCTCTACATCTTGAGTTAAGTATAGATTTTGTCAGTTTTTCTAAAACTCCTTTAAAGACAGTTCCTCAATGGTTCCTTGAAGGTCGTGTCCTGATGTCGAGATGCTCTCGCACAAGACTGTAGACTGTAGTAAACATCCCTTCTGACCTCTCCTTTGAAACGTGCACCGTGATGTGTGTCTGAGAGGACAATTTCCTCATTACACTGTGTGAAATGTGGTGTTATAAACACTCTTTGAGGTGTCCTGTGATCAAATAGACCCGTCCAGTTTGTTTACTCGTGCACTGCAGAATAATTCTCCTCTTAATTCCGCCCTCGCTTCGCCACTTAACCCAGTTCTTCGACCGCCGAGCCGCCAGAATTATTAGCTCGTCTTTGCGTGTGCACTCAGTGACTTGACACTTTTCCAAAAAAGCCATAAAGTCATTAGAGGAAGTTAAAAGCTCTGAGGGTTAAAGCGTGTCCCTGGATCAGGCCTTTCTCACACTAAACCGAACAAACAGCCCGCGACAGGATAAACAAGGTTATCTCTGCAGTTTAGTCGGTCGAGCCGCTTCAAAGGGATTTTATACCTGAAGATCAAGGCGAGTTTCCTCGACTCAGATCTGTCCAAGATAGAGCTAATTCAGAAATTAAAGGCAGGACGTGAAAATGTAGGTCAGTGGGGAGTGAACTAGATAAGAGGAAAATCCCGTTTCGATTCAATACAGGAAACGGCGTGCTGGATTTTCTCGAAAGAGCTGAAAGACTAGAAAACCCAAATAAAGAGAAGTTGGTGTAATTTCACTGAGACAACAAAAGAAGAGAAGAGTCACATTTAGCTTCACTTCCTGCAGGATGATCAAACTTGAAAATTAAATTGTGAGGGAGATAAAATAGAGCAGTTCTGACGTTCTGGTGTTCTCCATCGGGTCGTAACAAGAACAAAGAGATCGACGGTGGAGATTTGCTCTGAGCTCTGAGAAAGCAATGATTTCTCCACCTGCAGTAATGTTGAAACTCTGCGTTTCACCAGCAGCAGTAGGAAATGTTTGGTTTGCGTTAGCAGCAACTCAATGCAGCTCTGAGCTCAGGAGAGTCAACAATAAGACGTGAGGCTGAGAAAACTGTGCCGGGTCACATGCTGCATCGTGTCCTGTGATTCCTTCGCTCGCGTCGGCCATTCCCACTTTCCCCACATCTAAACGGCTGCAGATATTCAGATCACAGCCAACTACTGTTTAAATTTGTGCAGCCACTCGGTGTGTTTCTCAGGGTAGAAACTGCCTCGTCCTTTGTACAACAAGGCGTCTGTTGTTTGCCCCAGAAGAAAGGCAGAAAGAGGAAGACGGTATTTATATTCTGCCCATTCCCTCCACTCCGAGTCTGCAAAACCAGCGCCAGGTGACCACAGCTGGGCAACACATGGCAGCTCTGGCCTCAGCTGCCAGCCCGTAACACACACACACACACACACACACACACACACACACACACACACACACTCCTCCAAGTACACCTCCTCAAAGCTCACTTAATGCATGTAGCTCTATGTGCACACACTTGCTTTCACACACTTGTACAAACAATGTCTTAAACACGCACTAACATTCTCTCATGCACACGCTGAAACACACACACACACACACACACACACAGAGCAGAAGAAAGTAGGTCAGGTGGGCTTTAGCGAGGCGAGTTTGGTCATTTCCCTCCTTTATGGGCCTGAGTGGTCTTTAGTTGTGGAAACGGCTGTGAGCCGAGTCAGTCCAGCGTCCGGTCATCATTGATCCTGAGCTGCAGAAACTTTCTTCCTTTGGATTCAGAATTCCTCTTTTCATGTGAGATTGATTTGGCTTGTTTGCTCCTGACAGCGACGGAGACGATTCGCTTTTCATGTGTGATTGTGGTGACTAATGAGCTACAGAAACTAGTTTCACTGCAGGCAGTTTTGCTTTTTTGTGACCTTTTTATCATGGTTAAAGGTTACAAACCTGATTTTGACATATGTTGAAAATCCTTTATCTCCCCTTTTTTGAACATTTGAACATACTGAGGACTCTGCAGTTCATCGTGCAGACAGCCCAGCATTGATCTGACTTTAGCTCGTAGTTCTCAGACAGGAACGTAACTTGGATTTATTTAATAAAGAGCAGGGTTTCCTGTGGTCTGCCTTCTTGAAATCTGGAAAGTGTAATCTCTGTGGTCAGAGGCAGAAGGAGACAATACACAAATGCTGGTGATAGAAAGGAGGACAGAAATCCCACATTCACTCGCACCAAAATCCCATTATTACTCCATCATTCATCACACACATCCACAGGTTGTAAGTTGTCCTGCTGACAGACCAGAAGTGAAAGTGTCCCCTCCTGAAGGTCTGTCCCTTAAAACAAAGACTAACCAGTCCTGGTTGTACTTCTTTTTAGGTCACGCGGGCCCCCATGACTGAAATTGGCAGACAAAACCCCATTGGCCTTTTCTGTGGATGTTGCATGTTTGACTCAGTGAGGAGAAAACAAGGAAGCTGCCCGACAAGCATAACTGCGATTACAGCCTGGGCTTGTGGGATCCACGGCCGCTTTTGTTCTGTTAACAAAAAACAGCATGAAAGCACCTCGTCATTCTAAAAGCAAATAATGAAAAAGGGTTTATTTTTTACTTTTAGTCATTCAGGGTGAGTCGACTGTGTTTGTGCTTTTTATAGCCACAATCTGCTGCCGGACTTTAAACCCCTCCACAGGATGAGCTGCGGACTTAATGCTGCAGCTCACAAACTGTCTCAGTAGATAGTTTTGCGTCTTGTACCATCCCACATGGATCCACACCGGCAACCTTTCAGCCTCCTCTAACCTTGGACACATCTGTGCCCTGAGCCAACTGATCTGAGAATGAACCAAAATGGCCACCGTCCGGAATAAGAACACTCAAAAGCAGGAAGCCGCTCGACAAAGAGTCCGGACAGGAAAAGCAAGTTAGAATTTCTTCACTTCAAAGCCGTTTCTGTTCAAAGGGCTTCTTCAAATCTCTGTCGTTCATCTTTCTTGCATGCACAGGATAAGTGTGTTTATGTTCTAGCTGGGGGGGTTAAAAGTGTCTCAGAGCTCGAGTTTATTTTTCACCCCTTTGTTGTTTCATGTGGCCGTCTTGAAATGGGAAGCCAAGAGCATCTTCTCAGTCGTCTGTAGCCGGGCCAGCGACCAGGTGCCGGCGCTAATGTTGGAATAACGAGCCAATTCAAAGAAAATGAAGAGCTTGAAGAGCTTGAGAAAAAGTGAATGTGCAGAAGGTCGCGGTGTGCAGGTGGCTGGACTGGGATCATAAACTCGAAACTGCTCTCGCTCTCTAATTTGCACTGGTGGACTGTTGAATCGAGCTTTTGGTGAACCAGATTTGAATTTTTGCTGAACCACGAATAAAAGAATGTACGAGCAGCACAGGAGCTTTTTTTATTCACCATTTGTGAATGTGATGAAAGAATCCAACACTGAATTGTGCAGGACTGGTTTCTTGTTTTCTCAGTTGAGCTGTGCATGTTAACAGTTCCTTAAGAAGCAGCCGAGTCAAAGCTATAAACACAAACCTGTTTTCTCCATCAGTCTCTGCTCATAACCAGACGCCTCTATCAAATATTCAGGGGGAGTCGATACATCCCAACGTTTCCATGTCCGACCTCAAAGACACAAGTGACATTCTCACATTTGTTTTCTCTGTATGAATTGATTCATTGCACATTGTTGGTTATTTGTTGCTTTCAGCCTGTAATTAAACAGGGTGGTTTGCTCGGCTACGTGATCGTTCCGGCGTCGCTCTGCTTCATATTCATATTTTTGTTCACATGCCTGAAGTCTTCTGTTATTACTGACTGAGCTGCCTCCTCGGAACAATGCGTTGACTTGTTCAAGGGAACAAATGGTTGTAACATGTTACTGAGCAGTGAAATTGCCTTTTACAAATATTTAGGCCGATTAAGATTGAAAGCTATTCCGCTAATGTGACAGCACCAAAGTAGAAAATGTCAGACACTAAACGTAAAGGATTTACCCGTTTCACACTACTTGATTTATTTACAACATTGAATAGTGAATCCGTGTCTGAGTCATTAAATTCAGCCTCATTAACAGTCCAGTGTCGTCGGCGTACAGTGTCAATCAGGAATCAGCCGCCTGAGCGAGTTACCAGAAAAACATAATGAGAGCTGCTGAACAGTTAATGAGACACAGTGACTCAAACAGACTCATCTGGTCGCTGTCATCAGGAGTTCATAGCTCAGATGAGTGAATGTTTCAGGGTTTGTTTGTTGACAGGAAGCTAAAGGAGGGTGGATGTTTGCTCACCGGTCCACACTGTGGATGACGGGAGAATTCCTTCTGATCACATCATTATGATATGGAGTCTGGACAGTGTCACTTTTTGTATCACAGTGTTCTTGTGTTCAATTTTAAAAAGGCTTTCCATTTATTGTGTATTGGTGGTAGTTTTGTCTGGGGTCAGAGGTCAACAACTAGCCGATCCGATCAGGTAACATACGGCTTATACCTCTATGAATTAAAGAGCTTTCCATTCAAATTGTTTAATTATTCATCATTTAAAAACCAGATTAATACATTGAATAGCCAGATGTTTTTATTGTGCTTCTATTCCTTTTGAGTATTTAAGTGCTTCATGTAAATGTAAGTGTTTCATAAAAGCCCTTTCAACATATAAATATATCAGTTAATTACATTTGAACATTGTGAAAATCCATAAAAATATTACTAAATAACAAATGAATATACTGTCTTGGCATTGATTTGCCGTCCCATCACAGTCACATGGAGGTAAAACCACAGTAAAAACGCCTCCTTGTTTAAACCTTCCCTTGTTTTAGTTGTGGTCAGTTTGCCGGACGGTGAAGCCTCACACACCCTGGTGACTCAGCCAGGTTTCACCACCAAACCCCACAGATTCATCCATCAGACTTCAGTCAGACATGTTCAGACACAGAAGGCCATGAGCAGGTTTGTGAACGATTGAGCAATTAGATTCAAGAAAAAGAAAAGAAAAAGAAAAAAGAAAAAGGCTCGTGGTGTTCATTGTGAGGCATTAACGAATTTCTGCATTAATACAATGATTTGTTCAACATTGTGAAAGTCTGTCGGGGAGTTTGTTCCTGAGGTGAGAAAGTGAACGTTCGAGCAGGGACGCTGCCGGGATCAGTGACAGAACTGCATTGAACTCAGAACAGCATTTGTAGATTTATTATTCGGTGCACTCAGTGATGATGATTATCAGCCGAACTTCAGTCTGACCTGCAGTCATTTCCTCTCACATCAGCTGATTGCATCTGTTTGGGCTAAGAGCTTTTCTTCTTTTCATTTCAAACTCATCCTGACACCTGATGAGTTTTAGACCGAGTCCAAATCGTGCAGCAAACATATTTAAGATGTAAACATCAGTGTTTGCTGATGGACTCGTCTCAGCACAGCGACGTCTCTCCTCTGTCTCTTCTCCAGCGCCGGGCCGTTTCTTGTTCTCTCACAACTCGTGAAACACTGTGCTTGTGTGTTTTTCCCCCTGGCGGTTTGATTGTCATCCAACCGAAAGAGTCTCTCCCGAGTCAGCTGCAAACTCGCATGGATCCGCCCAACAGCTGCTCTCCAGATCCACTGCTACATGCCTTTTAATTATCCAGCGAGCAGCTGAGGAGGATACCGAGAGCTTCATCTCCCAAAACTTGATGTCTCTGAAGTTTTGAGAATGTAGTGTGGGAAAGTGTTGTCCTGCCATTTGTTGAAGGCTCAAATGGTTTCAGAAAATGTGCCTATTTGTAATTTTGGGTGAACTGGCTCTTTAATCGACCCTTAATCTCTTATATAGTAAAATGCCACTGAGTCAGTGTCACTTCTCACCTGGTGGAAGCCTCTTGATCAGGGCTCTTTGTGCTGGATGTTTCCTGATAACCTGATCACCGACAGCAGGAGGACGACGAGCCGACGAGCAGCTGCTTCCTGTGGAGCCTCCAGTCAACACCTCTGCTGCCGCCCACTCTCCTCTGACACCAGAGTGTACTGAGCGGCCTGACCTTTGACCCCTCCTGATAATTGCTTTGTTCATAATTAAAGCCTACCAGATGTTATATGTTGTTGCCGGGGTTGTGAGCTCATGTTTTATTTGAAAGCTGTGGTTACATGGTGCCAAACATGTGTCACTTCATGCTCTTCTGCTTTGGAACTGCATATATTTCTGTGGTTTCTCATCTTTCTTTTCAGTTGCCTTGCATTGCAAAGTATTGACTTTGTGATCCATGTGGCCATCTGTGCACTTTAAACAGTAGGAAAGCACAGGTCAGTTGGTAATACACGCGAGGAAGTCCATGAACAGATAATAAGAACAGGAACAAATAATCTAAGCAGCAAAGATGCAAAACTGCTTCAAATGATCATAGTCCAAAAAAGAACATACAGTATTTTTGGCACAAATAAAAAGGTCATGTCATGTGTTTGATAGTAGTTGATGCGTTTGTTCACGATATGGAAAAGCAGAACAGCAGCAACGTTCAAGCACCGAAAACACAGCAAACAACAGAGGCATCTAAAAACGGTCTTCCAGCGTTGGACACTTGGTCAAACACTGACAATGACGTTCGTGTCCCCGTCAGGATAGTTTCTGACCTGTTACCTTTTGGTGATACCTTCACTTTTGATCCAGCATGAAAAATGAAAAATGCAGGAATGGATCATTTAGAAATAACAATCAGTGAAATGATCTCAAGCTGTTTCATCCTGTTTTAACCTCAGTTGTTCTGAAGAGTGATAAATATTGGATTATTTATCTAATATAGAAAAGGGTTAAACTTGAATCATCACTCAAAGCCTGAACCTCCACTAACACACAACTCAAGAAAAACTACAACCACACACTGGATTTGTGACTGTGGACGTCTCGGGGATGAGGCCGGGCTCCAAATATATTCCGACCACAGAAGCTCTGAGCTAATGTTGAAGTCATCATCGGTAAAATAAGGTTCAGGAGCAGAAAGTAAGCAGGAGCGAGCTTGTTAAGAGTTGATCCTGAGGTCGGTGGCTGAACGTTCTGGATGAATTTTACAAAACGGATTTTGTTCGCTTCCCATTTTTAAGTTTTTGAGCCATTTTCTATTTCTGTGTTTCCGACTTTCCAGAGAAAACTTTTTAGGGATTCAGCTGAGTGAGTGATACTAGACTTTATGAATGAGTGCAGGCTGCGTTCAGCTCACACTGTCGGCTCAGAGCGACTCAGTTTCACCTCCGCTCACCATTTTGTCTCCTGTAGTTTAAGGCAGCTGATTTCATGGTTTTCCTAAATACTCCATAACTTCTGTCTGAAAAAGCTGCAGGTTGTGCAGTAAATCTTTGTGATGGAGTGGGCTGTCATAATGATTTCATATTTCATCATTAATATTTTTCTTTACTGGTCCGACGTCTCTCCCTCATTTCCGGCCTGGTTTTTGCTTTTGATACAACCGTTCGCTCTAAAACAGTTTGGAGGGAGTCAGTGGTGAACGCAGTAACTGAAGCTATGAGCTAAATATTTTCTGTGTTTTGAAAGAGACGTTGAGTTTCACTGTAATGTATTATTGTAATTTCACGTTTCCTGCCGTTGTGGCTCAGCTTTCCTGCTGCGGGGACCCACAGCAGCTGAGTAAATGAAGTTCAAACAAGTCAGTTTCAGCGTTCAGCTTCTTTGGTTCTGGGGTCTGAAGTCGTCAAGATGCACGACGTCTTTGTCCAGTAGATGTTGACAGACAACTTACATTCAGTCCTTCAGTCCCTGAGCAGTTTAGTCACACTTCAAGTCCAGGAATAGTTCATTTATAGACGATTGTTTCACTGTTAGAAAAACTCAACAAGAATTCTGCTGAGAGAACAAACACATGTATGAATCTTATATCTAGTTTTATCCAAAGCTTAAAACAGCAAACGATATGAGCATGAGTGCAGTAATAGTGAGGAGTGTCAGGTTATGACCGTCCCCATGTAAATGAGTGGACATTGGACTCGTCAGCTGATAACTGACTGCATACATCACTAACCCCGATTCTGTCCGTATTATAGCTCAGCGGTGACAGCTATGATCGACAGCATCGTCTTTACGTTGTCCGTCGGCCTCATTGGCGCGATATCTCAAATCTTCCGCTTGGACTCAAGGGTGATGAGTTTTTGGACGTCAAAGGTCACTGTCGCCTCACAACACAAGAATGCCACACACAGCAGGGGAGATCGCAAACATGTGTGTACCTTAATCGATTTATGACGTTTTGTTTGAGCTTTTGTGATGTTTAGGGTGAGATGAAAAATATATTCAACATCTGAAAATAAGCTAATGTGCACAAACGTAACCACAACGGCCACAAGATCAGGTTGGAGGTTGAATACAGGGGGAACCTCCCGGAGTCTCCGTGTGTGAACAGGAATATTCCTGCAATAGTTGTATAAACAACCCAGGAAAGCAGCTTCGTCCAGATACAGACTCAGAACAAAGCCAGTAGTCACATTATTGCAGCCGCTGAAAAAAAAAAACATGATTTAATTCTCCAGTCAGCAACTCTTCAAAGCCTCTGATTGGCTGCTGTGAACTAGTCCATGTGTGTTTTGTGGCCACTGCTCTACGTGTTCATGTGATAGCAATTAGTCACAGATCATCCACAATAGAGTGTGTGTGTGTGTGTGTGTGTGTGTGTGTGCATGTGTAGACCTACTGTATGTGTGTGTTCCCAGCTGCTTGTGTGTCTTTGTCTGTTAGTGTGTTTTCGAGTGTGATAAACACAGTCCTCCTTTCTCCACAGTGATCATCATCATCAGCCGCCTCAGAAACGCCCTCTGCGTCCAACCAACCGCCGACTTCCTTTCTCCCACAATGCAATGAGTCACTCTGTTCATCCTTATAAACACATGAAAAGCCTTTTAAATGCTGACAAAAGCTTTCATAGTTTCATACATCTAATACTTCTGCAGGGAGTCACAGCTTCCATCTTATATTTAATTAAAAAGTCTGTGTTTCGACAACTGTCGACATTAAACTGACTTCTTTAGGTTTCAGCGTCAGAAATGATCCACAATAGACCAACAGCATGTTTAGATAAAGGGGAAAAATCTCTGGATAATGAAAAAATGTCTGAATATTCAGAGGGAGTCTTGTGTTGGCCGGATGTGTCTGCAGAGCTGCCGCCACACACATGGTTTCATTTAACCCTGTACGAGCTAACAGCCGTGTTTCACATTTATCCTCCGTCAGAGAAGCCGGGATCCGGCCTTTCTGTGCCGAGCGGCTGTGATTAGGCTGATTGGCCTCCGTTGTTGAGCTGCTGCAGCGAGGAGCTGCAGACAGGACGGATAATGGCTCCTGTCTTTCTCTTTGTGTCGTTCTGAAGGGAAAATTTGCTCCTTTGTGATTTTCATGCTCGTGTTGTGGAGCGTTTTCTTCGAGAAACAGACTGTTTCTGTCTCAATGGGAACTCACATGAGAGTAGCTTTGCATGTATTTCTCAGTCTTTCCAATCTGCTTATTTCTCTTTGTTAATTTGCATTTTGGATTAGAAAACCCAACACAGTTTGTCACTGCCAAACTTCTCAGGAGACCACTGTCTGTGCCGCTGTGTTGTTGGTCGTGTTGTCCTTGAATGCAGCACGAAACCTTGGAAAAATGCTTCCTGGTCACGAGTGCAATGATGCAGAAAACATAAAGTTGATATTTGGTTTAGTTAATATTCTCATTCTTATAAAGTTCATATTGTAGTGAGATCAGTTTTCTAGGAAATGAAAATGCTAAATCTTCTTCATGAGCATTAATTTTGTTCTGTGATTGAAAACTGCAGTAATTAAAATGATCATTTGTCAGTTTTCAGTGGAATCTTATTGTGATGATATGATATCATGAAAAAGTAGTGGGAGAATGAAAAACTAATAATGTCAAACAAGTTGTTCCTAAAACAAATAGCGGACGTTTTTTGGAGTGAAGTGAACCTTTAGTTCATATTTGTTTTTTCTTTTTGTTTGTTGGTTTTAGTAAAACTACAGTTTCCAAGTTCAACAGTGAATTTAAATCCATGTTCTGAATATGATTTTGCATATATTTACCATGTCTTGATATGTGCTTTGATAACTCACCTACTGTGTGTAACATCCTAATTATGGTCAACTATCCATCTGGAACTCTCTTCAAATAAACTATAATAAATACTTGCAACGTCTCCTAGACTTCAGACGTCTATATGCACGTGTATCCTGTGCCATAATTCTTTACATCAAAATGTGGTTTGACTCTATAGAGCCATGACTTTTTCCAGACAACACACACACACACACATATGATCTAATCCCCCTCTGGTATTTGGTAGGTGCTGATCATGCACACTCGGGCTCCACTGCAGCATCACCCACCACCCTCAGTTCAGATTAAAGTTTGGAAAAACCTCCTTTACCCTCTGACGAAATTGCACGTCACGTCTCGTGAATTCCAGGCTTCAGCAGATCGTCTCTCTTTAGGCTGAAATAATATGTGGCACCGCTCGCTGAGCTGGGTGGTTAAGTGGGATGTAACATCTAATTAAGGGGTATTAAGGTCTGGAAATTCAATAAGGGGAGCCGAAGTGAAGGCAGCGTTATTATGACAGATGATTTGTTTGCATTCTCTGGATACACCTCCTGTAGGAGACGCTGCCAAGAGTTTTTTCATGCTAAGGCGTCCAGAGGAGATCGCAGCTGAGCAGCATTTTACCCAGAGTCCCGCTCCCTCCTACAACTCCAGCTCTTTTCCTTTAAAGCAAAAACAAGCTCATGTTTCCTGGCTCAGTTTGAGCGAACGTGAACTTCAGTCCTCTGGATTAAAGAAGAGTTTAATTCAAAAAGCTGATCAGAGACAAGAGCTGCTAAAAGACCGATCGATGGAAGAACATTAAAGCAAGATACGTTTCAAAGAAAACTGGGTGACACATAATGGGACAGACTAAACGCTTCAACCACTGAATTTGGAATCTAAAGTGATTTTTTGTTATATCCAGGCTTTAGGCTCTGGGGATAGGAACATCTGTACGTCTGTTAGTTGGCGTGAAATATCTCAAATACTGTGATACTGATGGCCATGAAACTTTGCTCAGACATTCCAGAGGAGGAATCCCGATGTCTTCAGTGATCCGCTGACTTGGTTATCTGGCAAGATGTGTATTTAATTATGTAAAAAAAAAAAACCTGTGTGAATACTGACGAGTTGAGATGGTCCCATTCCGTTTGCTTGGAGAAACAGAAAGTCATTGTGTTAATGGTGAAGCAGGCATGTGTGGTATGGTACATATATAACCTCGAAACATTAAGCCAGCAGACTTGTAGTATTTATAGACGAGGGGCTGCAGAGAACTTGCTTGTTTCTTTATATAAAGTCAGTGTTTGTGTGTGTGGTTCTATGATTTATGATTTACATGTTATATATGTAAGTTAATGTGAGGCTCTGAGTTTGTCATATTTTTATGAATTTATTTGCATGTGTTGCATTTATGTCATGTCATGTGTATATTTTGTGTGTGTGTGTGTGTGTGTGTGCAGTTGTTCATGTGAGTGAGAAGCGTGTGCGTCTGTATTTGCAGATAAATAGGTTCGGCCTGACGTTTGTGTACGTGTGTGTGTGTGTGTGTGTGTGTGTGTGTGTGTGTGTGTGTGTGTGTCCTCGAGTTTAATCACATATGATTGTGTGTTTATTTTGGTGTGTGTTTGTGTGTGAGTCATTGTGAGGCTTTCCCAGACCTTCCCAAAAGTCAATACAGCGACCTAATCAGTTCCCACAATCCCCTGCTCTCGGTCTGTGTGTGCAGCCATTCAAATCTAAATAACCTCTGCTGCTGAACTTGTGTTGATTGGTTCTCTACAAAGGGCTTAGCGAGTTGATTGGTTCACGCCGCAGGCTGGCAAAGGCTCAAGGTCAATTTGCACTCGTCGACTTCCTCCTGGCTGCGTTTCCCAGACACCAGTTTCCCACTAAACACTGGTGTGTGCATTGTTTCTATTGTGTTGTCACTCTCTGTCATCACAGGGGAGCGCGCTGAATACTTTCGCTTTTTTTCTTTAACCTCAAGACCCAAATTCTTCTGCTGGTTTTGCAAAAGCTCTTCAACAATTGGATGTGAGATTTGTGCTGCAACAGCTGGAAAATGTGAAGAGCTGAATCTTTAACTGGGTGCAAGTTTTGAAAGTTTTCCTCTGGAGGGTGAAGAGTTACACACCATCTGTCCTCAGTCGTGAAAAAGGGGAAAACCTGCAGACAAATGAGCAGTCTGTCGAAAAGGTGCTTTTGAAATGAAAACCTTTTAAGTAAAGGTTTCAAAATGATAATTTTCCTTTACAGCACGATCAGACTCCGTCTGCAGAGCTTTAATTTTGAAATCCGTGTCTGTCTTCTTGCTCTCTATTGGCTGGCTGAGAGTCATACAAATTCAAAAACACACCAAAGGTAAAGTGAGACTCACTTTACCCTCAGCCATAAAGACAAGGTCCCTCTAAAAGTTAATCATTAATTTGTCCAGCAGCCGTCTCGTGCTTATCTCCCAAAGGCAAAGCAAAGCCAAAGGCCTGATACCGCCGTCTGCGTGATGAGGCTGACTCCACAAATGCATCAGAACCTGCAGGACTGAGATCGTCTCAAACAAAGGAGACGTGATAAAGGCGTCTGTGTTTGTTCGCCATCTGTTGCAAACTGTCTGGTCAGACATGGACTGAATGAGCAGCCTGATTATTGACATTTAGAAAACCACCTGTAGCATAAGTGACTGTTATATTTATGAGTATCAGTGTCAGAGAAGTGCAGCTATGAAGACTTCCTCTGTGATGGCTGAATGTTTTTGAAATCACATGAAGGTTTTTGAAGAGGTTTCAAGGACTCATGGGTCACGAAGCGAAGAGAAACTCGGAGCCTGCACCTGCACTCAAACAGTCAAGATCAAAAAACGGTGAATAAGCCATTTACCCCGATTTCAAACATGTGGTAAACGGTGCGTGACGCGCTGTTTCTGATCAGATGTTCACCTTTGAAACTGGTGATTTTGAAAGTGCTGCTTGAGGAGGAGCTTTTTTTTTCTTTTCTTGTCAGACAGATGTTTGAGGGAGACGGTGTGATGAGCATGTGGGGCTTGTACAAACAAGACTCGGATCATCAGTTCCGCTCGGGTGACGAAGGGAAACCTGCCGTTCTGCAGGGAAGGTGAACTTCTACCCACAAGAATGTGATTGGTGGAGACTTTTTCTTGATAGTTTACTTTTTTCATTTAACGAAAGAAACCAAAGTTCAGGAGCTTCTCAGCCCAGAGATCAGAACAGATCTGGTGCAGAAACCGCTGCAGGACTGCAGCTGTTTGACGATGTGCTGCTTCGCCTGCACGGCTGCTGTGGACGAGGTTAAAGGTCAGCAGAGGCAACACGGCGTTCACACGCTCAGGAGAAAACAGCTGGAGTCCACGCTGCCTGGTTTTATCCCTCGTTCATAACAAATATTCTGCCTGGCTTCTCTGTAGATGTCGCCCTGCTGTCCTCAGCTGCAGCAAATAGTGCCAGTTGTTTGCATCATGTCTCAGAGAACATACCAGCAGTTGTGCTGAGTCACAGTTTTAGTGCTCACACAAAAAAATGTCTCCACAGGCGTTCTCATTGAAGGCTCTGATAGAGAGGATGACTGTGCTCGAACACAGGACTCTGTTTGTTGCACGAGAGGAAGCGGAATCTCTCAAACGAGACAGCTGCTCATTCCCGACCCCGATGGCGTACGAACGCTCCGAGCACCGCAGATCCTCGTTTTACCAGCCGCCCCCCTGCGTCCCGCTGAGAGAGCATTAGCCACACATGTCGGGGTTACGGAGGGAAAACACACGCAGGAGAAGGGTCACCGCCTCGGTTTTCCTCCCTGAGCTTTCAGGGCGGGAGGTTTGTGTCGTGTTTTGGTTTCTGTCAGGACGGAGATAAAGACCAGGAGGAAGCGTCTTTCTGGACAATGACTTGATGATCAAGGATGCTATACGGTGGTGTAAGAACTGTTATGGATCTGAATAGACTAAGAAAAAAATAAATCACATTTTATAGGTTTATTTATGATGTTGCAGGTTCAAAATCAACCCAGAGAAGCATGAAGTTTGGACGGTTTGGACATTACAGTTTTTAATGATCCAATTGTCTGATTTTATTCTGAAGCTTGTAAGATGAGTCTGTTTTCAGGATAAATTGTTTTTGTACACACTTTAACAATCTGTTGATAAAAGGTTACTCAGGTTTAACAGCAGCTGGGCCTCGATCCCCAGCTCCCAGTCCGGACTTTTTAGCGCCTCCAGGCCTCATGTGTTGACATTAGCTCGGCCGAGGCCCAGCCTCCTTTCATGTCTCTGCTCTGAATAGAAAATCCACATAACAGAAGTTGTTTTCCTTCGTTGTTTAAAAGTTGTTGGTTTTGTGTCGAGGGGCTTTCGTGACGTCTCGGGTCAATGAAGGCTGATCTATGTGACTGTTGGTGGTTTGTGAAATTTCTAGAATGTCATGGTATTAAGTGTTGGTGCAGTGGAGATGTTTGTGGAATCTCAAACATTCATGACGTGGATGGTTTGAAGCCCAACTGGAGATGTTGGACTGAAGAACGTACATAAACCAGGAGGGTTCAGCAGCCATCTTTAGAGCCTTCGAATGGAGAGCTGGGCGGACTGACTGACAGGAAACCAGCACGATCTGGGCTGTAACCATTCACAGAGAAATGCACCTTGGGTCCTCATTTTCTTTGGTCCGTCGCAAAGTGCAAACAAGATCTTTGATGTTCAACTTTCAGGCAATCAGCGGTGATGAATGAGGGAGAGGAGGTGAAGCAGAGGCTTTTGGCTCCGAGCCCTGGTTTAGATGTGGGCTGGTAGCTGTGTGGGTCAGAGTGTGTGTGAAGAGGAGACGGAGGGAGGGGAGACGGAGTGGATTAAGGGTGGAGGGAGGGAAAGCACAATAAGATAGTGTGCCACTGTCAGATGCCTCCTTCTCCTCCCTCGGGCGGCACACGCTCCCCACAAAGAACATGCGTGTGTGTGTGTGTGTTTTAGTGTGTGTGAATGCTGGGGGTCTTCGGTGGTAAAAGAGCCTTGGAGAGTGTGTTGGTGGGAGGAGGGAGACCCCTCTCTTTCTTTCTCCGCCAAACTTGATCTGAGCGTCGGATTCCTCCGGTGGTGCACATCAGGAATGTCCTCGTGGCCTCGGCTGGTAAACAGCACACGCCTTCTCTTTGTGCACGTTACAATGGAACATCTTCCTTTGTTTGCTTCCTTTTGGCAGCATCAAAGAGCCAGATGAGCCACTGTCACCATCAGAAAGTTTCCGTCTCTATTCACGTGTCTGTTTCATTAGTGAAAATTGCCTGTGAATAATTTTGTATATAACCTTTATTTAAATGGTCGGGTTGACATTTGTCTCTCGGTCCTTTCTGACTTCCTGTCCTGTGGCCCACTGGTTACTGTCCTAAAAGTCCTAAAACAGCTCAACACTGTAGTTTTTAGGATGCAAACTGCAAGAACAGTTACAGGAAACGAGAACAGACATCTCTGAAAATAAAGTTGGAAGTTTAATAAGATGAGATGCTCTACTTTACTTCAGTTGTGAGATTTGAACTGGTGAGCAGTTTCCTTAAATCAGAGAATGTGATTTGATTGCATTGACAGCCATCGTAGTTAAACTGACAACTAAAACAGAGAACATTAGTAAAAAGGCAGCGTGACACCGTCCACACATTCTGGATTACAGGTGTGTTAGGACGTCCCGGTGTCCTCGTGGTTCAGCCTCACAATCACAACACCCCTGGTCCGATTTCACCTCGAGACCTTTGCTGCGTGTCATCCCATTTCCTCTCCTTGTGTTTCTGCTCTGTCTCCATCTGTATTAATAAAAAGGCCAAAAAAAAAAGTATGAAGGAAGTTCAGAAACCACCAGACAAAATTTAAACAAACACAAACAAGAATCTCACAGATGATCACAAATCATCGAATCTGTGCAAGATCAAGTTTTCCTCTATAATTTGTATATGAACAGTAAAGAAAGACGAGTCGGTTCTCTTCATGTGACAAAGTCGGGATCAAAAGAGGAGCTAGTTTATGAGTTTCCTCTGTGCACCAGATTTATCTCTCCCCAGGAGATCCCAGGACCTTTTGAATGCTGCGGTTTCCCTCTTCAGAGAGCACAGCCGAGGGTTTAGAACAACACGCAGCTTCCCTCTGATCCGCTGCTGACGCTGCAGACCTGAGCTTTACCCTGCCTGTCCGTGTGTGTGTGTGTGTGTGTGTGTGTGTGTTTTAGTCTACGTCCATTCATCCGCTAACTTTTTTCCCAGCCAGGTGCCCCCCCCCCTCGGCCACGCCGGGACATCTCTGTCAGAATGAGGGCTCGTGGGTCAAAGGTCGTTCGTATGTCTGGTTCAGAAGGAGGAGGGGCATCTCACTAAAGTGCAGCGTTTGTTTTTCCCATTAGCATTAGCTCGTCACGCTAATGAACAGCGGCACATGTGGCTATGCGATTAAGAGGGAATCCACTCCGAGGGCCCCTCGGTTCTTTCGCTCAGTCGTATTTCAACAATGGGAGCTCTGCAGAGTTTGGTGCTACTGGTCTGAATTTCCTTTGTGTTTTTCACTTAATATCATCGAACAAATCCGATCTTCAGTAATCATAAAACACAGACAGAAACTGGAGGATGCTTCCAGAAAAATGCTTTTCTAAATGTGTACCCACTATTTTGGAACCGTGGCCACGTCCAAAGCCAGAGAATAGACCGAGATTCAAGCCTCCGTGCAAACAATCGAGACTCAGACTTTCTCTCTGAATTCCTCAAATGCTCTGTTCATTCTCCTCAAACGCAGCAGAGCGAGGAAACTCCAGTGAATAAATATCCAGCTGTTAAAGACCAACCAGAAGCCGTAAACTCGACCGGTCGACGGGTCCGAACGTGTTTTCTGACTCCGCCACTAAAACACATCGATAAACATGCAGGTTTACTGGTCTCCTGAAACTCAACACTGCAGAGTTTTCCATGTTTCCACGACAGCTGAGACGCTCGTATGGACGGAGAAAGAGAAAGGTCAATGCCGTGGTGATGCCCGGGCACCAGCACATGGAGGCTGATGCAGCTTCTCGTGCCATTATCACAAAACATTACCTCAAAATCCTGCTGAGTCGTAATAACATCGTGAACATAAATGTTCTGTTCATGATCTCAACAAGCTGTCAAAGATGTTTTCTCAGTCATTTCTGTCGGCAGCAGGAAAACTATTTAACAATGAAGCAGCTAATGCAAATCATTTTTGTTGTTGTTTCCTTCAGCCCATTTTAAAAAGCTTTGTTTTTCCTGTTTGCAAAGATTTGCTGTTTCTCATTAAGACATCTGTGCTTTTTAGGACCTTTAGAACATTTATTTTCTGGGTGTGTTTTGGGATTGTTTGAACGGTCTGTTGTGGATGATCTGGACATGTTGAAGTATTTGTTTGGTTTAACTCTAGTTTTGACATTAAAACTAACTGTGTTTTTCCTTTTCCTGCAGGGTGACCGGGTGTGGTTACGGGAGGATGAGCAGTACCTTCCCAGCACCGTGTCCTCGTGCTCCGGAGGGGTCGTTGTCTTTGCCACAGACTATGGACAGGTAGGAAGCTGAAACCACACATGCATCCCATCAGAAGCTCCTGGCCTTTTCCATCTTTTCAAAGAATCAGTCAGAATCGCTCAGACGTGATGCTTCAGACTGTAACAACACGTGTTCATCATCTTTTAGGTTGCAGGAAAGCACCTTTGTTGCTGGTGAATTAAGATTAGTTTTGAGGAAAGGAATTTCTTTTACTGTTGATGTTATAACACCGGTTGACCTTCTGACTTATCTAAGTCTTGAACTGCATGAAGTGAAGACTGCAGCCTAACTTTATTTGGTATTTTTCTTCAGTTTAGCAACTTATTAAAGCAGAGAAACGACCCGTCATGAGACAAAGACCGATTCCAAAGAACAACATGTCTGTTGATGTCTGATCATGTGACGGTTTTCATTTCATTACTGGATTCATTTACAATCGGTTTAATATTCAAAGTGCTTCAGACGTGTTTAAGTCACAAAAATAAATGCAATGCACCGGGAAAACTCTCGTCCTTCCTGCACGTCTCTGAGAGTTTTTCTCGTAAACCACCGAGAGAGCCACGGCTTAAAGAGGTTCACTCATAATTTGGGATCAGCTCAAGATGCCGCAAATCCCCTAAACCCCATATGGGTCTGCGTTAGCTCTGTGATCCGGGTGTTGTCACAACAGCAGGTATAGACGAGCTGAAGGACGGACGGACATGTGGAACAGGGTCACAGTGGCTTTATGTTTGTTTTGGGTTGGTTATTAAGAATTTATAGGAATAAAGCCATCAAGCAGTTTAGAGGGAAGATTTGACAGAAAACATTTGGTTGTAGTTAGCTGCGATTTTTTTTCCTCTGTGAAACAGATTCAGATTGACTGTAAAGTGTCATGAGGACAATAAGAAGTGTGTGATGTCACACAGTGGAAACCTTCTGCTTTGACTCCAAACATTCAAGTGATCACGTGGAAGACAAAGCTGCCAGCATCATGTCGTGTCAACACACCTCGTACTTACATATGATTTGTACACACACACACACACACACACAGACACACAGACACACACACACACACACACACACACACACACACACACACACACACACACACACACAGCTGATTTGCCCTGTGAAAGAACAGCTTGTTTACGACTCCTTCCACACACTCCGGATGTGAGTTTAAGAGGTGTCGAGCGTCGCAGCAACTTTCAGTCACACGTCTCATTTGAATTTGAAAGGTTAGTATTTAACGTTAAGCAGCTTTTGAAGTTTGGAGTTCTGCAGCGGCGCCTTGACGACCAGGTGAAACCGCTTTCACTGATATTTCTCCTGAAAACAACTTTGACCAGAGAGAAAACCTCCACTGGAGTTTCAGGATGTCACTTGTGCTCAACCACTGCTGTAGGAATCAGTCATGTTGAAGTAACTCAAACTGAACAGGTGCAGTTAAACATATTGACCTGACCTGTATATTAGATTATAAAAGAAGATGATGTGTTGAAGGTTTACTGGTGCTCATTACATGACTCGGTCGGCCGGACCACAACAGCGCAGGCGAACTGGTGTGAGCACAAACCGAACTCACCACTAAATGAGTCCTGGGTCACAGACTCTTCATCGATGTGTCTCAACATTATATTTTGATAACTGTCTATAATCATTTTCTTTTTTGGGGGGATTTTGCAGAATTCAGAAAGCTTTATTTTAAAATGCTTTTTCCACAAGTCTGAACATGGAGGAGTTTGGCCTCGAGCTGCCACCTTCTCTCCAGTTTAACCGAAGCCTTGCAAAGCGGACCAACAAACAATGAGCTGTGTAAACTGTTGGGGTGGATTTGCTCTGCGCCCGCCTCCTGCGCTGACAGCTTTAACAAAGACTTCCTGTGTAGCTGGCGAGCAGCGGAGGGTCACCACCAGAAGACGGCCTGTTAGTGTGAGCGCTGAGGGATTTAGGCTCATGTTGAGGCAGCGTATTGTCCTGGAGATTTACGGGCAGATTAAGGCATTCTTATCTCCCGGCTCCTCCTCGCTCGGAGACTCCGGCCGCCCTGCTGGTCACTGGAGCTAATGACACCGGTTCACAGTCTGAGCCGCGGGATGTTGGCGTCCGGTGCTGCTGTGTAGAGCTGATGTCGTACTTCAGGTTGTGTTTCGTGGCTGATTTTTGGCCACTCGAGGGATGACAGTGTGGGTCTGACTCTAGCGCCCCCATGAGGCTGATGTCTCAGACGTCAGATGTCTCCTTTTGTCACGTCTCTTCTTCTTGTCTCTCGTGTTTAGATAATTTTAGTCTTTTCTTCTTTATTGTTTTATCCTTTGTTGCTTCTTCTCTTGTCTGTCATTCAGTAATTTTCCTCTCTTCTTTTACTCTGTTGTTTCATCCTTTTGTCTTCTTCATGCTTTGCCTTTTGTTTCTTATTTTTGTTTATAATCATTAAATCATTTCACTCTTCTTCTTGTTTCCTTTTGACTCCTCTCTTCTCTTCTTTGTGTCTCTTCCTTGTTAATCTTTGTCTCTGACCCCTCTTTTATTTTCTCTCTTCTTGTTTATTCTTACTTCGCTCTGTCGTCTCTTCCCTTATCTCTGTTTGTCTCTTGTCCTTTGTTCAGTTTAAACCCTCATCTTGTCCTCATGAATGAGTCTCTTGTCTATGTGGACTTCGTGTGTTCAGTCTTAATAAATGACATGTTGCTGTGGTGGGTTTTTCTTTTGCTCAGCTCAGAGTTGGGAAATAAAAGCAGCACGAGACTCTCACACTCAATCTGTTTAAGAGCTTTAAAGGAATTAGCATTAGCTGCTCCAAATTATTTTTACTCCAAGCGATAAACTAGTGAGACGAGGGTCTGACGGACGGAGCGGCCTGTCACAGGTTCGATGTCTGAAACAGAACATATATGTCGTGTGTGCGAGTCCGTGAGCTCCAGGTTCCCATTGTGGGAGAATCAGGAACTCCTGATGCAAATGTGTGTCATCGGTGTGTGTGTGTGTGTGTGTGTAGTCAAATTTCCTGTCTGTGGAGTGTGTATGTGTGTTGTCATCCACAGATTGATATGCATAGGTGTGTGTGTGTGTGTGTGTGTGTGTGTGTGAGTGTCTGCCTGCTGTCTGTTGTGTGTAACTGGAGATGTTAGTCACCTGTTCGGCTTCGGAGCAGATGTTGCTCTTTGTGAGGACAGTGAGCCAGTGCTGACCAATCAGAGAAGCCCACCAGTTTAAACCCCACCCACTTCAGTGTGTGTGTGTGTGTGTGTGTGTGTGTGTATTTACATTACAAACACTGTGTCTGTCTGAGTGTGCTGGTCTGAAGTTGAAGTGTATCTGTATGTTTGTGTCTATGTGACTACAGTCGTGAGCTGGATGTCTTTTCACTCTTGAACCATGTCACTGAGTGTTAAGACTGATATTCCAGAGAGGGTGGATCTTAATAAATCTGCTGACCCTCTTCATCTGGCTCAAAATTCTCTTTATAAGATGGAATAAAATCTGTTGAGCACAACAACAATTCATTCCTTCATTCACCTCAGGAAGGGAAACGACCAAACCTTTGTTTATTAATGTTAGTCAGGTTTGTTTTCTAAGAATATTTGATCATATTTTAGTAAGAAGCCTCCCTGTTTTCTGATCTGCTCCTGAATTTGCTGTTGATTCTGTTTGTGCTTCAGTTCTCTCTCTCTCTTCTCTTTTACACATTCTGTACATATGAAGCTGCTGTAAACGGACGTCGGTACTTCCTGTCTGTTTCACAACATTAGTCTCTGAGGGTAGACTCTCTGTCACTAACAGGATCTCAACACTGGGGGCAAAAACTTTAATTGACTTAATTAAGAAGGAATTATTCTGTTGAGCATATTCATGTTCCTTTTAATCACGCTGTTACTCGGGACTTTTATCCCCAGTTGTAAATCATCAATTATCATGTTTTCCATGCTATGAAACACTTGAGACTTGTTGCGTTGTGTGTGTGTCGGAGGTCGTGGGCTTTCTCTCGTCTTGCTCAGGTTTGGTGTTTGTGACGGTGCAGACGGCCTCGTCCTCGCGAGCCGACTGCAGGACAATGCAGCGCGAGATGAATGGCGATTCAAAGCGCAGCTGCTGCTTCTGATGATGATGATGATGATGATGATGATGATGATGATGGGGTGGGGGGTTACCTGTTCAACTCTCCGACAGAAAGAGTGAGGGGGCAGCGAAGGGCTGAGAGGGCTCAGCTTTCCCTCCTAAAGACAAAGTGAACACTTTCAGTCCTTCTGCTCGGACAGACTGATTAATGGCAACAGTCATTATTAAATGTAATTGAAGCGATTAGGCCTTTGGTTTTTCCTCCTAAAGAGTCAGTCTGGTTTTCACACTGCGTTTTAGACGAGGGCTGTTTCCTGAGGCTGCAGGTGTCCAAATCTGGGGCAACACTCAAATATGCACGGTCCAAAATCAGTTCAAGTAAAAGAAAGTAAAAGTGCCAGGATTTTTAAGTCAATTCAGGCATTTATATATTCCAGAATGAAAAGTTTGTCTCGTCAAAGTTTGAGGTTTGATTTTTACTGCTTTCAGAAGTGAAGTCGTAGACAATGTGAGGGAACTGACAGCTGGAGGACTTGAACATGAAGCTTTCCTGCTTGAATCATCAGTACAAAAACATGGATCTTTGTTAAAAGCTGTGCAAAAATACTGAGGAGAAAAACTTCATGCAACACATGATAGAGAATCCAAACCGTGTTGCACAAGCAGGTTAATCAGAAGTGACTTGAATTCCAGTATAGTCAACACAAATCCAGAAAAACAAAAAAAGAAGAGCCACATTTCAATGTTCAGCCAAGAAAAAGAGAATAGCATATATACAACTTTAGAAAGAGCAACATGTTGTAAATGCATTGAGTTGAAGTTAAGAATGTGGATCAATAAACATCTTCAAAACTTCACCGTTAGTTGATATTTGGTCGTTACTTTTCATGAAAAGTCAGAATCATCCATACGCTCAGGTTCAAAATCTTCTAACTGTGTGAACATAAATGTGCATTCACTTTCCTGATCCACATGAGTGAGAACAATGAAGCTGATCCTGACTGATCCAGGAACAGAGGCTGTTGATCCGAGCGTCCGACCCCCCACCTCCGTCTAATAGCTTTGTTATGCAGAGATTTACTCCCGTTAGCATCTGTCGCCCGGCTCGGCGCTCGGGGCCCTGCGGCTTTGTTTTCGAGGCGTGGACTCTCATCTCCACAAAGACAACCGGACCAATTAGAAACCTAATTAGGCCAAAGCCAAAGGACAGCCTGCCCTCTCCTGAGGCCTGCTGGGACTGTCATGCTCCAAACACGGACAGAAAGACTCTGTCTGTTTGCTCTGAGCCCTCCGTCGCTGAAACGAGCTCAGTGTTATTTTCAGACATGTTTTCACCACCTGGACTGACTCCACTGATAAACCCATCAGAACATGCAGATTGTGAACGCAGCGTTTAAGACTCGATCTCATTTCATCCATCTGAAAGACGTTTCTGTGACGATCAGTTTCCCCTGAAGCGTCACTGAGGCAGGAATGTGAGAAATGAGGCCTGGCAGGATGCTGAGGGTGTTAATGTGCCTGTGTGTGTGTGTGTGTGTGTGTGTGTGTGTGTGTGTGTGTGTGTGTGTGTGTGTGTGTGTGTGTGTGTGTGTGGGGGGTCAGATGTGATTGACTCCTCAGACAGAGACTGGTATTCTTCAGGAAGACTCACAGAGCCAATCAGTTACAAGCACCACCCAGCGTGCGTGCGTGCGTGCGTGCGTGCGTGCGTGCGTGCGTTCATACATTCAGCTGATGCTCTCACCGTCTGTGCTTCAGCTTCGTTCATTTGGGAATCCAGATTATCAATTACAAAAAAAAACCCCAATTAATGTTTTGAAAGGCATTTTGGGAAATGTAGGATACCGCTACACGAAATAGAAGTGGATGAAGTGGACGAATTAGGAAAAGTTGGCATAATAACAAGATAAATTCCACCGTCTTTCAGGGTCAAAGGGTTTGAGACTGAAGTGATCACAGGTTTTCACTCGTAGGACAAACACGACGCACAGTTTTGTCTTGTGAAGCTGTTCGGCCTCACACACAGATGATAAGCAGCTGTCAGCTCCCGGCTCGTTGTTTTCACCGGCCCAGGGTCAGATTCAGCTCGGCTATCTGCCACATGTGACGTGAAATATGAACCCGGAGAGGAAGCTTCGTGTTTTGTCCACAGGAGACGGTTAATCCTACTGAAGGCACAAAACCGGTCAGAGGAGGAAAGTCCGTGCTTTTACTGGAGAACTTCTCGTACTTCACAAATCGTTTCTGGAGACTTTCTACTATCAGATTCGGTGAATGTGGTCTCACTGAGATCCAGAGCTCTTTTTCAAATAAGGCCTGACAACAAAATGACAGTTATTGTCACCAGACAGTTGTATTTTATATAAAGTATTTAAAGTCAGTAAAATATCTTACATCCAAAATGTAAATCAGAAAAACTCAGGACGCTTGTTTCAGCTCAGTGACACAGTGACTTTTACACATATTAATAGATTTAGAGGATTTAAACTGTAACTTTCTTTCTTTCCTTCTTTAAATGGTCTGAAATCGTGAAGTGATGGTTTAATCTAAAAGCAAAATAAACTCCAGTCCTCTTCAAATGTGTACTTTTACTTCAGACACTACTGTACATGTTACTGCTGATACATGTTTCCTTTGATAAGAATCTGGATGTTCTGTTCCTGCTTGTTTTACTTAGTGAGCAAAGGATCTGAGTTCTTCTTCCATCACCTTATTTCACCTCCACCTGCCGTCACTCTTGTATACAGTTCGTCCATTGGTTTATTTTTACCAGAGAGAATTTGGGATTTTTTTGTTTTTTTTCCAGAAAATTCAGTTTGATTAAAGTTCATGTTGGTTTGAAGTAAAGTCCTCATGAAACGTACGTCATTGTTGAAGTGAGAAAAGAGCCGTTTGATCCTCTGTTTTTCAGCTTATCCTCCTTTCACTTTTAAATCTGATTTATTCTTTTCCATATTTTTCCATTGTCTGATCCAGGTGTACACCTACAAGCAGAATGCGCTCACCCGGCAGAAGGTGCAGCCCATGCACCACAGCAGCGTCCGAGGGGTGGAGGACATGGCGACCCTCGAGGACCTTCACGACGGCGCCATCATGCACAACCTCTTCCTGCGCTACCAGCAGAGACACATCTACGTGAGTTTCCTCCGAGCTTTGCCGCGCTTAATGACGCTGACTCAGTTTTCAACGCTGCTGACTTTGACCTTTTGGTCTGACATGAAAATGAGTTTGTTCACTGGTTCTGGCTGAGCTTGTGAAGCATTTTGTGAAAGATGTGAATTATTAATTAAAGATAATGAACCAGTTGCTTTTACAACATCTCACAGGCACTAGTCATGGAAAGAGTCACCTAATGTTGTGATAAGGATTTTTAATATTTCATTTGCATTTATTAAGGAAGAAGCCAAAAAAGTATATATGTACAAAATATGTAATAAAAAGGGGAAAGAGAAAATGATGAAACGATACACAAAATAAGAAATAATGAAAAGAAAAACCAAAAGAAGCTTAAAAAAATAACAAGCATGAAAATTTTACAAAATGAAAGAACCAGATATAAGTGAATATTAATATGTTTAAAACACACTAGCTTAACCTCGTCCGTTGGTCTCAAAGTGTCTCTGGACATAATCTTCATTTAATCTTCATGCAGATCACCAAATTCTGACACGTTGTTGCTCCTGGAGCAGATTTTTCATTATGAATCATTGACGTGAAGTTCAGCCCTGAAAAATGAGTTTCTGTTCAAACCTGAGAGACAACGTCAGATCTGAGGCCTGCGAGGGAAGAAACCTGAGACTGGAGAGAGCCTGACTTGTATCTGCGGTATCAGCGCTCATGTTGACGCTCGGTCTCTGCAGGAATCTCCCATGAATGGCTGAAGTTGCTCAATCGTTACATAAGAGATAACCGTCTAGACGCAGAGAGGCAGATAAGAGGAGGTGATGTTGAGAAACTGGGATGCAAAGGAGGTCGTGTCCTTCTGGAAAGATCAGCGTGCAGTGACGATCCCTGTGGACGTCCCGTCAGAAGAAGTTTTTTCCTTCAGCGTCTGATTTATGAGGAGCAGGAGACCGTGAAGGTTTAACTTCGCTGGTGTGAAATAACATGTTAGCTGTTTAATATCCAGCCTATGGGAGGAAACACGTGGCTGGTTGTTCACGGGTGGTTTTACAAACTGTAAACCTGTCTGGCTGCTTTTTTTCAGTTTCAAAGATTGTTGCATTAATACAACATAGATTAAACTCTTTCTCCTTTAGGAGTTCATTTGCTGCAGAAAAGCAAAACATAATTTAACCTTAGAAATAAATATTTCAACCTCTGAAGTTCTTTATAAACACACGTGTGGTGTGGATGTTCTTCAGTACATCTGGATCATAGCAGAGTACCTTGAAATTTAGATCTGCCCTTATTCAATTTGCTTAAACTCGCCTGAGCTGGATGTTGTAGGAACAAGCCCTCAATAGTTCTGGATCTGGAGTTGTTTCAAACAAGTCTTGATTAGTTCACATCATGCAATCAAAAAGCAGCAGGACATGAATTTCACCTGTGTGAAGAGGACGTTCACAAAACTGAAACCACGAACAGTGAAGGACAAAAAGAAGAAATAAGAACTAAACAAAAGGGAAAAAATTTAACATAAAAATGAGACTAAGAAATGGAGGTGCTGCAGGTGAACCGACCATTTTGAACGTTCTTGAAAAACGGTTTGAAAGTGAGGAACAATTAGATTAGCAGACACATCACTGATCCCCGGCTCATCCCGTCCGTCTGATGCGTCCGTGTCTCCTGCAGGCCGTTTGTCTTTCCAGGAAATGTCTCTACATGAGATGCTCTATGTTTAGGAAGCTCTTTCCTGTAAATGATTTTCTGCAAGTTGCCGTTCAGCTGGATTTAAAACCTGAGCTTTGGCTGGTTCTCTCGAGCACGTTATTTACAGATTAATGCTCAGAGTCACCGTCATGTTCGAAGCTTTCAGCCTGACTTTGCTTGTTTTAAGCTTATTTTATCTCCAGTCCTTAAAAAAACAATTGTTTCTCAGTCATGAAGTAAAAGTCAGTTTCATTCTCTTGCATCAGATCTCTATTTTCAAACTCTTGTGGCTGCACTGTGAAATGTGCCAATATTCATTTTAGATGCTGCTATTTTTCTATATGGGGTATAACACTCGTCTCAGCTTGAGCTAAAAGGAGGAATTCAGAATACAAAAATCTTGTTGCTTAATCTTAAGTGTCACAATTTAGGTTTTTTTATTTTTATGTTTTTTTTGCTTGAATAAGTTTGTGTAGGTGTCACATTTTTCCCAAAAATGAATTGCTTATGTCTCAGAAAATGAAAAATCATCTTCAGATGAATTCTGTCCTCCTAAAGTAAATCCAGCTTAAAGAGAGACTTTCACTGTTCCACCGTTTGTTCTGGAAGTTTAAAGTTGGTTTCTGATGTTGCCACGACTGCAGGGTTGACCAGGTGATGAAAAGCACAGGTGATAAAACCCAAACAAGTGCAGAGATTTTCAGCCTTTTTGAATCCAGGTCAACAACCTGGACACTGCTGAACGGAGCTCTTTGTTTTTTCCAGCCAAGAGCAACAGGTCGCCAAGTGTGAGGGAGGACGACCGGAGTTTGGGTTTGTTTGGTTTCGTTCTGGAGGCTGGTGCAGCGGTGGCCTCTCCGGGAGTTTGGCCGGAGCTGACGGGTCCTGGCTCGGCTCCGATGGCGGTCGTGTCGTCCAAGCCGTGAGACAGAACAGTTAAGAGCATGTTAGCTTTGGAGCACGACGGCAGTGAATCTGAAAACATTTCTCTCTGTACTGTAGCTGTAGCTGTGACCTCTGACCCTTTAGAGGTCTGAACCCTGCTCTTTGTCAGCCTCTGTTCCACAAACCTTTTGTTCAGATTAGAAATGAAAAGGAAAGTTGTATGAAGCTAGTTTGAAGTTTGTCTCTGCTGCAGGCTGGAGGCTACGCAGCACACCTGAATCTCCCACTGAACTGCGGTCCAGTTGCATCGTGGGTAATGTAGTTGCCAGGCTTTGACATGGTAGTAGTAAAAGACGATGCCTGTGGTCCTGCTGCATTTGAACATCCCGACATTTTAAAACAGTTATGTTGTCGGTATAAAACCCTGCAGCTCCACCGGGGCCAAAGGCTGCCGTTACACTCGATGCCAAAAAAAGCACAACAGACGATCCAAACTAAATCAATAATGACGCCTCTGTCAGCGCAACAGCGTCAGTGCTCTGTGTCTCCAAAACCACTACAAACCAGTTTTATGATGAGACGACACTATGGTTGAGGTTTGGTCAGGTTCAAGCACAAACAAGACTTTCTTAGTGGTTTGGGTTAAAATGACGACTTTGTTAGGAGCCTAATTTACAGTAATGACCCCTCGGCTGAGGTTACAGAGCGAGCACGCTCATGGTCGAAAGAAACCAACACTGACTGTTGTCTCCTGTGTTAAAGTCCCGTGTTCCTCTGTTTTGTGGCTCTAACGTATCATCACCTGACTTCCTCCAGACCAGCGTCATCGTTTCTGCAGCTTCATGTTGGTTCCTGGTCTGATGTCGGTTCCTGGTCTGATGTCGGTTCCTGAGCTGAAGACACTGCTGCTGCTGTCGTCCTTCTTTGGAGGACAGTCTCAAAAAGCGAGATGCTCTGTGATGCTAGAAGTGACCTCAGACTGCGTCCTCCTCACTAATCCTCCTCCAAACTGACAAAACATAAATGATTCCACCGTGTCCTGCTTTGCACTGTGAACTAGTTATCAGACAAAGCAGCTCTGTTCCTGCTGAGCCCGCTCACAGTAAAGGAACCTATGAATCTCTACTGTATGGAAAACACTTTGTAGGACAAATAGCTCTGAGCCATTACTGTCTCGTTTTGCACTTATGGACTAATGAACAGGCCTGACCCGGCGTTTTCTCCAGCCAAACAAGCCGGCGACAAAGGCAGCCTTGTGTTTTCCGCACGCATTAGCCGCAGTAACCTTTGACAAATGCCGTCTCCTTACTTTAATCACATCTGAACGCTCCCGTATGGACGAAATTATCCAATCAATTCATCACAGCCACCCAATCTCCACTCTGACAGGGCTTTTTTTTTTTCTTGAGCCAGAAGCTGCAAAGAGGGAAAATGAGAGGAGGAGGTTTTGGTGAAGTGGGCCGTGGTAAACCGAAGGGAAGGGCAGTGTGCTGGATCCAGAGCCGACTACAGTCTGCGAGACATCGAATATTAAACAGGTTCTGCTGCTGAACCGTCGAAGTCAAAGCTGGATGACTTTCTCCAGGAAGCCTCTCGGGCTTTGAAGCCAATCTGATGCTCTAAAATCAAAGAACATAACAAACAGAAATGTGCAAGCTTCATGATTTCAGCCGTAACATCCACATCCATAGCAATGATACTAGAAATGCCCAGCTTAAAATACTGCATTTTCCACCGACAATAAAAGGAATGTCAGCCGTTTATTTTGTTTGTCACGGACAGAAACTTGACGTCAAGCTGTTATTGTGAAACTAGTACATGTTGCTCTGTGGACCAATGCAGCTGTTGCACATTTTTGATGTGAGACTTGGTTTTTAAAGTGAAGGTCAGTTTGGCTGTTTGGTGGCAGTTTAATTATTATTATTAATGATTTAAGTTGCCTGGTGTGTTTATCTTCTGTTCGCTATGAGACGCGTGTGTTCAGGCGACAAACAGTCAGAGGAACACAGGTGAAGTTCCTGACTTTATAACGGGCTCCTGAGGTTTCCTGGAAAAGTCCCTGTGGTGAAACAGGGCCAGAGAAAGGTGAGGTGACGGCCTCATGCATGAAGCCAGATACATCAGAGCGAGGGGCCGCTCGGTGTCGTAACCTGTCAGGGGTCCCCGAATTCCTGCCTGCTCCCCTGCTGATTT
The DNA here is from genome assembly GCA_025331565.1 of Holacanthus passer. NCBI lineage: Eukaryota > Metazoa > Chordata > Actinopteri > Pomacanthidae > Holacanthus > Holacanthus passer. The sequence continues at coordinate 1,306,729 of JAFREQ010000149.1, forward strand.
CAGAATTAATGAGTTAGTTCAACGTCCACCCAACAAATTCCTTCTTTCTGCATTTTCAGCTTTTATTTCTGTGTCTTTAAAAGAAATATTCTCACATCATCATCATGTTCACTGACCTTCTTCCTCTAAGATGCTCAAAGTTTTGGTTATTAGACCATTGGACTTACTGTTACGTACTTTGGATACAAATGCACGAGGTTCAGCTTCGCAGCTGGTTCATGATGACATTCTCTTTTTACATTTTTGGAGTAATGGGTCCAGTCTGAGAACTCGGGTTGTATTCTTTTAACTTTTTTCTACCAAGGACACTTTTAGTGAAAGTACTCCAATTACCCAGAATCACAAAATGAAGTCGATGTGTCTGAATTTGAACGTGGAACAAACACGTCCATCAACACGTTTTCTTTGTGTTTGAAAGTGTTTGACACAGATCTGCAGCAACAATCACAATGTTCCTGTAAAGAGTTTGCAGTTTTCACAGTGAACATTCTTGAGGAAACGATCTCTGGAATCCTCAGATGTTTAGTTGGGCTTCGTTCTGATTGTTTGGCTGGAAAAATATTTTTGTTTAGCTAAACTGGAGCGAGTTCGCCTCAGCGCTACTTCTCTTTAGTGTTAACATGACATAGTTGAACAGGGAATTTAGCCTGGAGGCTACCAGACCTGTGTGTGTGTGTGTGTGTGTGTGTGTGTGTGTGTGCAGAGTTGCTGTGATTGCAACCAGCTGTGCTGTCGACTGGTGGCCTCACTCGTCTCCTCTGCAGATTCCAGTGGAAGCGCACACACACACACACACACACACACACACACACTGACTCTCTCTCTCTCTGGAATCTCTGTACCCCAATACAATCCACACACATTCTTTCATTTTTCCATCACATACTGTTCTTTTTTCGACCACCCCCCATCTATATTTTTCTCCCAACTCCCCCTCATCTGAACACACACGCACACACGCACGCTCGCACAATCCCTCACTGTCTGGGCATGTGTGTCAACACCTCTGCTCTGTCTCAGCAGGGGGTCGCTCAAATCAACTTTTCTTTCCTACCCAGGAACTTGTGGTATCTCATATTTTACATATATATTATATGAAAAACACTCAAATGAGTCATTTGGGAAACGAGAACAAGCTTCTCAGTCTCACTGAAGATGTACTGAAGCATCCTGATCGCTGCCAGTTTCAGAGCAGAATCGGTCTCGTGACCTGCTCGGCTCATTTCAACACGTCTGTGTGTCGACTGCAACAACCGGCTGCTGCTCCGCTTTCACAAACTCTCAGCTCATGACTGAAAGGTGCGGCGTTATGTGGCAGAAACCTGGAACGTAAAGAGCGTCCTGATTGGCCGGAACGTGTGCATGTGGGGAAAATATATATTTACTTTTCCGAGGTTTTCTCGTGCAGCTCTGAGCCCTGATTGCTGCCAGGTTCGATCGTTCGTGCGCAGCAGTTAACTGTGGATTCACAGCAGACGACAACAGACGCTGGATGTGAGAAACAGTCGTCCGACTCGCTTCAGTGCAAAAACTGTCCTGACGTCATTTCCTTTAGGTCGCGCATACAAATACTACGTGCTTCTGTCGCTTCCTGTGAGACCAGATTTTGACCACAGGTGGATCTTGTTCAAATAATAATGTGAGCTGAAATGTCTGCATCAGAGGAATGAGACAAACAAATAGTGGGTTTGAGCCTTTGTTTCCTCCATTTTTAGCATTTTCTGTTTGCTAATTCTGGCGACTGTTGGCTGTTCACCCGTCTGTTCTGGGTTAAATTATCTTCCCAACAGAAAAACACACTTGTCAGGAATCTGGTGGACGCATCTCTTGTCTCAGATTTATTTTTTTTGCAGCTTCGATCATTTGAATGCTGTTTTGTCAAATAACTGAGTCTTGAACACAACTGTGAAACAAAGATAAGCTCTCAGACTCCAAACCCAGGTGATTTTCCCTGCTGTAATTCAGAATCATCACAAATAGAAATAAATGTATGTGTACATCAGAGTTCAGCATATTTCATATATTTCAGGCTGCTAGACACCGACACAGGTTCGACAGCTTTCAGAGGCACAAGCAGCCACATTTACCATCCATCCATCCTGGTTTCTGCTTTAGTTCCACACAGATCAGAAACTCAGAACCTCCAATTAAGAGCTTTTATGTACAGAGAATTCAGCCAAGTTGATTTTTCTCACTGCGTTGAAACTGTGGAGCAAAATATTGGAAAGACCAGCTAGAAAATCTTTATTTTATCTTATCTTGGAACGAATAAAAAATCAAAAAACAGATATGACTGAATAGCTAATGTGATTGTTACTGTGCTTTAAGGCTGCACTTTTGGCGCCGTATGACATCATCAACACTTTACATGTTACGTAAGCATCATGTTTCTCCACTGTAAGATAAAACTGTCCCACAGTCGTGAAACAAAAAACAAATAATATTTGTCCCTTACCACGATAATAATAGTGTGTGAGAAGGTTTCAAACTCTCTGTCTCTCTCTCTGTCTCTCTCTCTCTCTCTCTCTCTCTCTCTCTCTCTCTCTCTCTCTCTCTCTGTCTCTCTCTCTCTCGCTCTCTCTCTCGCTCTCCTCTCGAACAACAGGACTTTTGCAGATGTGGGGTTTCCGTTCCATCAACAGAGATATTAAACATAAATGATGGATCAGGGTTGCTTTAATCGCCAAGTATAACAAATGTGCAGGAATTTGTCTTGGTGACACAGTAACTCGGTGACTGCTCCCCCCCTCGCTCCTCTCCTACATTTCCTGCTGTCAGTCAGGCAGGTTGGCGAGCGCTTTGCTTCTGATCCTCCAGTTTTTTTTCCATCTGGTCTTCATTTCCCTCTCGGTGCGTTTCTCCGGCTGTGTCCCGCCTCTGTTCTACAGTTACAGCGTCAACGCTGCCTGACGCCTCTCTGTAAACACACGGTCGCTGCTCTCTGTCACACAGCTGAAGATTCACTTGAGGTCGCGTTGATCACTGACACAAATCTGCTGCTCGTCAGTGGGTGTTGAACTTAAGATATGTGATTTCATAAAGTCAAGTGATTCTGATCATCCACCCTCTGTAGATGTGCTCGTTTGTTCGCTCGTTGGCAGAGACCGCAGTTGTCAGCTCGACTTCAGTGCAATAGATTCAAATAACAGCTGATGCGATAATGAATGACAACGTTTTTATCTTCTGCAACAGTTTCTGAGGTTTGAGGAGAAGCAACACAGACGTCGTGTACTTGCCCCTGAATATGTATTTTCAAAATCACAGTTGTATTTTTACATCACAGTTGATGTAAAAGTGAACGTCCGCTGTCGTAAGGACGTCAGGTAAATGTGGAGGTCGGGTTTCTTACATCATCTCTGCGGTATGACTGAGGCGTTTGACACCGTGCACGGAGGATGAGGGGCCGCGCTTAATCACATGAGCCAATGGGGGGGCTTCTGATGAGAGTCACAGCCAATTAGCTGTCGGTCAGGATGCCGCAGTGGAAACTGTTACCAGGCCGGAGCGACGGGGCCTAATTGAGTCCAAATGGTTGTAATTCATGGAGTTAAGAGGAGGCACGACTTTAAGCTTTCTGTTTCTTTTTTCATTCTTAGCCTCGCTCTCCGTCTCGTGTGAACCTCACCCCCTCCAGACAGCACGTGACTTTTCTGATCATGTTTTTCTCGGCAGGAAAGTTCAGGGAAGTTTTTGTCTTTTATCTTTTTTTCCATATATAGTCTTTAACTTTATTGATTGAAATTCCTCAGGAAAACAAAAAGGCCTGTCACGTCAGTTATCATTGTGTGGAAGAAACATCACATGGCACTTGAATGTCACACGACGAGCTGAGTGATGCACGCGAGCCCCCGAGACCGAGATCAGTCCCAATGTAAACTGTTTACACGTCTTCATTCTGCTCGTCGGCCAATAAACCGACTCCTTCACCTGAGCAGAGAGCTGCCTCGCTGTGTTTACACTGTGCTCCGCCTGAGAGATAACACACGTTCCTCCAACAGCCCCCTCCCTCCCCCAACCTTCATGCTGATCTGCTCATGTAAATACTGTCATCTCAACTGCCATTCAGATGTATTTGCATGCCGGCTGGATGTGGGTCAGTCAGTCAGTGGGACGTTCACACGACCAGGGCAGATTAGTGTCGGGGCTTTAATGAGGAACGCAGCTCAGGTGATGAAGACCAGCAACAACAAACAGCAAAACTTTAGGTTTTCTACTTTGACCTCGTCCCAGCTTTTCCTTGTGAAGCTTCATTTATTTGCGCTTCTTCTGTAATTTGCATTTTCTTGTTTATCCAGGATGTAACAAAGGTGTAATTAATGGGATCAGTTAGAAAGTGGGAAGCAGTTTGATCTGATGGCTGGTTCGTGTTTCTTGTCTTAACATTATTTGTGTTCTGTTGGACACATCATCTAAAAACCAATTCCAAATATCAGCCGCTCGATGCACAAAAAATCTAACTATAAACTCATGAGGTGTTTTTAAAGATACCACATTGGAGGTTTGGATCTTTTCGTGTGTTGATGATGACCTTGAAAAAGAGTTTTACAGAGATAAAAACATCTTCAGGTTGAAGTCTGCACCAAAACACTGAGAGCTGCTCGTGTTTGCTCAGTTGTTTCATGCTTACACAGACATGAATGTAAAATACACCCATACATACACACACACACACACACACACACACACACGTACGCACACACACTCCCCTGAAGCAGTTAGAGAAATTAGTTGGATGGATGACTCACTCTGCCAAATATGAAAAATGCAATTACACTCGTACACGAAAACACTCCGACCGAAAGCAGCGCTGCAGGTTTCAAGTACCGGCAAGACGATGAAACACGATCCAGATCTGGTTGGTAACAGATTCAAGACTCTGAATCAGACACCAGGACGCTGCACAGAGTTTATGTTACTGTGACACAGGATTTTACAACTCTGCGAAATGCTTCATCGCTTTCAATTGTTTCATCATTTGTCTCGTCGATCGTGATGTAAACAGAAAAAATAGAGCACTCACATTTCAGAGTATCTGTAGTTGGAACCAGGGCTTTGGTGTCTTCTTGTGTTTATAATGAGGGAGTGAGATTCAGATCTGTTGTTCTGGTTCTTCAGTATTTGCATGTAGCTCAGGTTCTCGTACTCGCTGAGCTCCACAACAAACAAACCTGCTCAGCCAAAACTTTGCGTCGGCACGCTGATTTTATTGCTGATGTTCTTTCCGTGCTCTATACATCGACGTGTACGTGAAGCTAATTATCATTATTAGGCTGTAATTTGAGTTCTCCACTTCAGAGCGCTGAACATGGTTTCACCCCAGGCAGACTGCGTCAGAAAGAGCCAAGAGCTTTTTCCCTCCCGTTCATCCAAACTAAACAGTATTTGGAAACCTCTTCTGTTTGACCTCTCTAAGGAAAATGAGTCTTCTGTTTGTAATTTATCTGCTTTTTTTAGCAAGAGTCAAACACTTTGAAGCTCCGCTCTGATATAATAAACTTGAATAGCACATTTACTAACTGTATTACAGGTAATAAAACGATAATGGCTACAGTAAAGAAAATATCTGGCTTTGGTAAAAAATGGAGCAGGAAATGTGGGAAAAGTATTAAATGTACTGATGCTGAAGTTGTGATTGTGCTGTGACTGACTGACAGCGCTGTTTGCCGTCAGACGTCGCCTCGTGTTTCTCTGGTCAGCAGAGATGAACCGGATAAGAGAGTCGAGTCATGCGGCTGCAGAGGGAGACGGAGACGTCCTGCTCTCTCTGCTCGTTCTCCTTAATGCATTTCACCTCCTCCTCCTCCTCCTCCTCCTCCTCCTCCGGGCAGCAGCTCGTCTTAATGTGTGTTTATGGGAACACTGTGCACTGCTGTAATGAGATTTTCACTTCCGGTCAAGGTGCACAGGCAGAAATGTTCCCATCTTCAGAAAACTGGGATTTAAAAATATCCTCTTTGTCTGTATTTTAAAGTGATGAAGACTTTAATTATATAACATATTGTAAAAACAATATTCGTTAAAGAGTTGTCGATGCCGAGTCGAGACGTCCCGCTCGCAGCATCGACTGCCCAAAGAGGTTTTGGTTGGTTGCTCTGTGTTGCCTTTTCTGACCGTCTCCAGATTTTGATCATAAGATCCAGTTTTACCTTTCAGAGGAGACCAGGATCAAGACTGTACTCCTGAAGAACCGGAACCGTTTAGTTTGTACAGTTTCGTTTGTCGAAACTGGAATAACATCTCCAACCTGTGGATCGCCTTCACTCTTCCTGAGTTTTTGATTTGTTTTCTTGGAACATAAGCACGTCTGAGGGATGGAAAAGTTCCCTCAGCCTGTCTACTGTGCCTCTGAGATTTTACAGGTTTCGACAGCTTCACTGTTTTCATGCTCAAGCGGATGTTGAAAACCAGCTTTATGCTTCTCTAACCTTTGCGACGGCTCAAACCTTCACCGCTGATGATGAGGATGAGTCTCTCTGACAGAGAGTCAGAGTGACTCCGAGGACCCAGACGATGCCGCTGTGACCTTTTCAAACCGAGGCCGGTGGCAGAAAATACCCAGTTGTTTTCACAGTTACACGCTGATGTGCTGCTTTTTTCCGAGCTCGCCTATTTATCCATTAGTCACCACCGCAGCACCGAAGCTGCTGCCAAGAGTTCTTCTGGCTTCGTGAGCTTCTATTTCAGCAATTTGGTTTGTTTTGTTTTCGACTTTGAAATCTGAAGCTGCTTTGGAAAAATCTGCAGTTCTGGGGTGGGTGGTAAAAGAAAAGCACGAGGTGAAATGCGTTGAGTCTTGTGCTGTGAGATTTTTGTGTTTCGCTGAGGTTCTTACATCTTGTTATGTTTGCTGTCGTTCACCTTCTATGAAGCTTAACAGGGGTTTTATGACTCTGTGCTTTTGCTCAAGAAATTGGATTATGTGTCGCCGTCGGTCTGTTTGTGCCTCCTCCTGAGCCGTGACAGGCAGCAGAGAGGTTTCTCACCATCGATTATTAAATGAGGAGTGAGGACGCGTGTGTTCAGAGTCGATACACTTGTCATCAGAGGGTTTTTTAGAAACTGATGTTGCCGCTGTGAAATGCAGACTTTAATTTTCACTCACATCATTGAGCCTCTTTCACCTTCATACATGTTTCATGATTTTGTGTCTGTTCCAGCTCACACAGTCTGTCGTCCTCTGCACATTTTATGAACCCGTCCTCTGCAACGTGCTGAGGACAGAACTTGTGAAACGAAACAGCAGGACATTTTTAATGGTAGATAAACACTTTAGTAAAAATGAAATGGTATCCAACAGGCTTTGTTTGGCTTTAAAACACTTGGATCATGTGATGTCACATTTTCAGAAAACTTCAAACTCTTCAAACTTTTTTCTACATGTTGACGTTTTTTTCTTACATTTTCCTCCACTTGTGTTTCCTTCATCCATCTCTGTGTTTACACGCCTGCGGGTCTGTAAAGCAGTGCAGCTCCTAACATGAACATGCTGCACGTGTTCATATCGATGCACTGCTGAAAATGTATGAACCGTCTTCTCGTGGTTTCACTTGTTGACATTATTATCTGCTCTTTCATACTTTGTACACACACAGTTATATTTTCATTCGTGCTTGTGTTTCTGACACTTGTCATTGTCTCTCCTCATCCTCAGACGTACATCGGCTCCATCCTGGCGGCGGTGAACCCCTACCAGCCGCTCCCCGGCCTGTACGACCGGCCGGCCGTGGAGATGTACAGCCGGCACCACCTCGGCGAAATCGCCCCGCACATCTTCGCCGTCGCTAACGAGTGCTACCGCTCACTGTGGAAGAGGCTGCAGAACCAGTGTGTCCTGATCAGGTGGGACCGGAGCTTCTTATTTGAAGTGGTGTTGTGGTCGTCTTTGAATCACTACACTCTCTTTAACTGATTTTGCAGAAGCCAGGATGAAGTTAATCAAACTCACGCAAACCTTAAAACTGCTGTAATAGATTTTGCCACTAGGAGGCAGGAAAACTCCTATATGAAAATAAACTGTACTTACCATTGCAAGAAGTTTCTTCATCTTCACATCCTCCTGATGGTTTCCCGACGCTTGCTGACTTGACAGTGTTACCAGCGGCGAATGCCCAGTCAGGATATCCCTAACTTTCTTGGTTATATCGAGTCCTCTAATTGGCCGTTTGAATAAACTGTTGTGGTCTTAAGCTCGTTTAATCGCTCTCCCTCAGCGTGCCAAACACTTTGATCAAGTTTCCAGTCCCCTGGGCAGCTTGGCTTCTGCTCTGAGGATCTGAGCGCTACATGCCACGACACACACACACACACACACACACACACACACACACACTCTGTTACTATCTCCATCCTCTGTCCGCTGCTTTCCTTCCTCACATCCTTCCTCTTTGATTTTAGCTGGACGACTTTCACGTCCTCTGACACTCCATTGTTTTATCAGACAGACTGAGACGTTCTCTTCCCCCGACTTCAAAAAAAAGAAGTTATTTTTACATTTAAGAAATGATAATGTTTGGTTCCCGATTTAGCAAAGAGCGGATGCAGAGGACATCACAGCGTTTGACTCTGTGGGAACTGTTGTGTTTGTGGTCGTCGAGGTATCCTGAATAGAGGCCTGTGGACTGTGCAGACTCGGGGATCTGTGAATCACTGATTGGGATCAAGAATGAACTCATGTTCCTTAATGTGAGTCAGTGCATTATTAGTTCCAACACTAGGACACATTATTGCATCGCTACAAGATTATTAAAGCGAAGCTGCCCGAGATCAAATTGTTCTCTCACTGTCCGACTCATCGGCCGGAAACACAAAGTGAGATTGCAAAAGAGTGGAGTGTCCCATCTCTGCGGCTTCACATACCAAACATCAGCCACGTCAAATTCTGAAGTTTTGGAAACTTTTGAATCCAAACTGCTTTTGTGCAGAGAAAACTCACTAACAGTCTTTTCTTGTCTTGTGTCTGGTGGCGTAAAAATTCAGAGGTCAGGATGATAAACACGAGTTTACTGGCGCTCGTGGATTCTGGTTTTCTCCGATATTTTAACGAACATGGAGAATTTTAAAACCGACACCGAAGCAGAATAAGATGAAAACACTCAGCTTGAGAGGCTTCAGGCACGACGGCTGCAGTTTTCTGACAATTAGCGGGCATTAGTTTACAGCCCTGTTTCATTGGCATTGTGGGTAATGAGACACATATGTCCCCTTTAAAACGTAAGCTGCTTTGAGTTTGTGAGGAAAAAGTGAACTTTCCTTTCATTGTTCATGGCTCATTAACAACATAAGATACGAGAAATCTTCGTGTACGTCCGTCCTTGTAGCGATGAGCGTCAGCTGTCCACAACTTGTCCACAGGACACACCTTCACCCTAAATGTCCCTGCATCAGTCCTGCGTCAGTGGTTCCTCCTGCAAGTGATCAGATGCTGAAACGTCTAACAGGGTTTGTGTATGAAAAGTTCAGGCACTGTTCAGTTCAGGAAGCATCTTACGTCACTAATACACTTAAAATATCTTAATCCTTGTTCAAAAATATGATCGGAGCCTTAGTGGGTAGCTTCGTACGTTAACCACGTTGCTACATCGTGACTAACTCCCGTGTGTTGCGAATGAAAGTGAAAACCCGGCAGCTGTGTCGTCTCGCCTCACATGTTCCCTCAGTCGACTCCTGGTCTGAGTTGCCTTCGTCCTTCCTCCGTGTTCAGGACACAGAAAGTCTTTTGTCTGGCAGGATGTTGCAGAAGGAAGAATCTGAACACAAACACGTCGTACTGTCGCAGGAGAAGAGACGTGTCACAGATCCGCTGTGTTTCCTCCGAACGCACCGACTCCTCGGACCTTCCCCTCGAGGGTTCAGCAGTTTCATCTCTCTTTTTTTTTTTTTTCAAAAGATGATTTTGCATTTCCTTCTTGAACTCTGTCCCACAGACTTTTCTGAAGGCCTGGAGTTTATGAAAACACTTAATTTACCACAGAATCTGTAACTTCGAAGAAGAAAAACAACAATTTGGTTGCATAGTTTTTCCATGACAGCAGCAGCACATGAAGCCGCCAAGGCCGGAGGGGACGAACCGCAGACCGCAGCCGTGACCTTCGACTGTTAAAACACAACCTGCTGCTTCACTGTCTGTTAGAATAGAGAAAATGACACACTGAGCCTCCCAAGACACACACTGAGAGGGTTGATTATCCTCTTCTGAAGCTCAGTATCTGCATCTCAGAGCATTTTGAGGCCGAGCATTTCATCCGTAGACTGTGTTGTGACAGTGAATCAGAGCGCTCGGCTGCGGGTCGTGGTCTTACTGGTCAGCAGGAGCCAAGTAAAGGGTTTTATATGGATAAAGCACGGCCTCTTCCAAAGGCTTAGACCAAAAAAAACCAATTAAAAACTGATTTCCCCAGAACAAACTTCTGCAAAAATCATGTCTTAGGAAAAAAAAAAGATTAATGCAAAAGTGCAAAAGTCATAATTTCAAAGCTTTTTTAAGTAATAAGAGTATTTTTCCACATGAATTATACTTAATATAAAGTAACATAAATTAAATATAAATTATATTTTACAGGAGCTAAATATGTCAAACATGAATATAAAACCTCTGCATGTTTAAATATACTGAAAGTTGCTTGATGATTAACAATATATATTTAGTTTTCAGTAAAATGTATTAGTGACACAGTTAAGCTGCAGTTGTTGAAATCAATAGGAACAATCAACCTTATAAAAATAAGATGGGTTTAAAAGTTGCTTTTCTTTGACTTCTTTTGACCCCAAACCAGCGAGAGTGTCACTTTTAAGCCTGTAAAACTTTTACTGCCTCAGAGTTGGTAATTGGCCGTTTATTGTTGCCCTCGAGCAAGGCACTGAAGTCCCGGCAGCTCCGCTCCAGCTCCAGCTCCAGCTCCGCTCCAGCTCCAGCTCCAGCTGAGTGAATCTGAGGAGAAACATGTGCAAACCTTTCCTGACATATATTTCTTTAGTTTGACACTCGGACCAGAGGCTGATCCAGTGTCAGACTTTAAGATGTTTGTCTTAATAATGGAGCTCGTCAAAATGTTATTTAAAAGATAATTAAAAGAAGATTTTTTTCTACACAACCACCTATAAGTTGAGACATTTTTTCAGTGGATTGATTCCCTGTGAATCCAGAGAGAACATGAAGAGGTTGTTTTCCAAGTTTCACAGCTTCTAAAATAGTCAGATTGGAGTTGGATCTGTGAGTCTGAGTCTCATTGATTATCTCTTGACCTGTTTGAAAGCAGCTGGAGCTCCCTCTGGTCTGCTGCTGCGGGCGGCGGATGTGTGAGGCTGTGAATAATTGCAGGGCGGAGGTGTGACACTGGCTTTTTTACTGCCGAGTGTTTTTCCTGAGGGCTGCCGCTCGGCCCTGTGGGCCGGCTGCGGAGCGGGCGAACCCTGGACCCTGCAGGCAACGAGGAACCCCGACCAAACAGAAGCCAACTATTAAAGAGAAAATCGTTTCTAAAACATTTTCACTTATGATTAATTTCATCCTGCTCATCCTCCACCACCAACAGTGAGTCAACACAATATCAAATACCCAGTTTGGTTTTTACCTGGACTCATAAAAGCATCAAGTTTGCACATTTGAGAAGCTGCAACAGGGAATGTTGGACATTTTTGGAAAAATTACAAAAACGAGTAAAAAGGAGATGAATCAACATGTGAATCTCACAGTCTTCATTAGCAAATGGAAGTGGTTCATGTGTCAAGTTACTGAAGTGTGGAAGCTCTACTTAAATGGACCTTTGAGTTGTCTTATATTATATATATGAGTTATATATTATGAAGCCTGCAGAGTGTGTGGTGAAAGTGAAACACTGTGTGTCAGAGTGAGAGTAAAGTTAACATGTGCAAACAAACACTCGTGCTAGAAACTGTTTACAGTCACGTTTGTGTGTTTGATACCTAAAGTTAGATTTTGGGTGGAGGATCGCTTTAACTCGGAGTCAGAGTCCTGCCCAGCTGCCACAGTACGTGGTCTGGTTCACAATGATCTGTGACACACACACACACACACACACACACACAAACACTTCTGTTGGTCCCTCGAAAACACCAAAGCCATCTCAAGGCGGACCCTCGTAAAACATATAACATGGCAGCACCCCCACCCATACAGAAGAATCACTTCATGGTGTGTGTGTGTGTGTGTGTGTGTGTGAGGAAGAAGAGCTATAAATTGCAAACTGGCACTTTTAGGCGAGGCAGGAAGCTTTCTCGTCGGATTCAGGGATTGTGGGTAATCAGATCCAGGCAGAGGGAGGTGAACGAAACGGGAGCTGGTGTAAGAAGAGAGAGGAGGAGGAGGAGGAGGAGGAAGAAACCAGCTCTAACACAAGGCATCTGCTCATTAATGCTCATGAATGCCACTTTGAGTTTTCACTGATGCGGATACCTGCCTGCGTCGAGCCACGTGATTTTAATGGAAACCCCCCCGTTGAGTTTTTGCTGCAGATTTCAGCAAGAAGTCGTTCTGAGCCGCCAACGAAGAAACTGGGAAAACCTCCAAACCTTCATAGCACACAGCAAATGCCACCATCGCAGATTTTCTTCTAGACAATAAAGCAGTAAACAGGAGATTCAGTTTCTAATTTTCTGCGTTGAGTCTGCTCCAGCGAACGACCTACATCTTGATCCCTTTCGTCGTGTCGTGCACTGCGTGTGTTCAAAATGCTTCCAAGATCAAACCTCCTTCATCAACTAAACTCTCTGATCGACCGAGATCATCTGAAAGTGCTGCTTTCAAATCTAGTTTGCATCTCGTGCATCTAAAGGAAACGTTTTCACCCTCAAAGTCGATTCAGTAACTGCTGAGCTTATTGTGTGATCTTCATCAGCGGATGAGTTTGCCCAGCTCTTATGAAACTGAAGATGTTGCATTTTATTTATTTATAAGTTTTTCTTGATCATGTAGAAAAAGAATTGGGCAGAAACCGTCTCACCTCAGAATCCATTACATACTTGTTTTTTTAATCTTTTTTGATTAGGTAAAATGTTAAAATCAGATCAGGGAATATTGAAAAGACCAGACAGCTTTCAGTTTTTATTCTCAGTCCTGCAGAAACATTTCGATCTGTATCAACAAAGTTTGGAGGTTTGATACTCGGCCCTAGTTTCTAATTAAAAATCTCATACTGGCTCGTTTTTGCTACTTGAGTCAAACTGCATTAAAAACACTGGGATCACCTTTGAAAGACTTTTTCATTCATGAAAGATTTTGGGGTTGATATTGTTTTGACTGGCTGAACAGCCACGGTTTGATTAAATTACAAAGCTCCGAGGGCGTTATCCTGCGGCCCCCGAGCCGGCGCGTTGCCCCTGACCCCCGGCCCCCAGAGGTGGGTGTGAGGTCAAACTCAAGACTCTCCAGCCTCGTTAATTACTCAGGCATGTGGGGTCACAAAAGCCCTGCACAAACACACCTGAGAGGTTCTCTCCTGGGATCCAGCAGGATTCATCTGTGTCATCTGCACCGTGAGTCACATTAATAATTCGACTGTGACCAAAGGAAGGAATGCACCACAGAGGAGGAACAGAGCATGATGGGAAGGAAACAGGGGATCTACCCATGTTGGTTTTAGGTGTAACATGAGATGAGCAGTTATTTAAACCGGAGCTTTTCTTTGGTTTGTGTCTGACGTTGGTTATTTGTTTTTATGTTTTATTGCCTCACATAAATGACAGCTGATCGGTTTTGAGGAGTCTTGGTGCCCAGAAGCAAAATAGTTTGATGTTTTCTTTTTCATGATGTTCAGCTCACATTGAATTCTTGTGATTCATTGGGCCGAACAGAGTCTGTGTTTTTAGGCTACAGTCTGAAAGTCTCTCTTTGACAAGACTCAACGCCTAAAGCCACAATATCAACTCCGTGAAGCTTCAATAGTCCCAACAGAAGAACAAGATCGGTGAGTGGATGAAGATGATTCTCCAGTGCAGCATCCGTCACGACAGATTCATCAAACAGACGGACGTCGTGTTCGATCTGCTGCTTCCTGTTGGTTCTTTTCTTGCGTCTGAGCTGCGAGTGAGGAATCCACCCAGCGTCCTCATTCAGTGAGCTCTGTCAGCGGCTGTAGAGGTTTTGTGTGATGAATGAAAAATCAAACCTTTGGTGACTCTGGATGAAAAACCAGGGCATCACCAAGGTGATTCGTCCCGTTGGGATCACGAATGTTTCTTTGCGGCAGTTTATCCGACAGTTGTTGAGATATTTGTGTTCCTGACCCACATCTCTAACGTCGCTCTGCTGCTGTCTGACCGACCTGTTTTAATATTTCTGGCAGAGCAGCCCGGCAGACTTGACACTTTAACAAGTCATTCAGTCTTCATCTTCTTTAAGTTGTCTTTAAACAAGCAGGTAGTTCAGTGAGATCACTTCACTTTCTCTCCATTGAAAAAGTTTCTAGCTTGAACGACGTGCAGACAGATTTTTTTTTCTCTCTCTCTCTTTCTTCACGTTTCACTTTTCGTCTCAGTCTCTCCTCCCTGCTCGGAGACGCTGTCAATCTGCAGCTCCGCTCCTCGGGACAAAGACCTGGGTGAGGTCCAGAGCTGCCAGGGCACTTTGTCCAACACGCTCAGTCGGTCCACTGAAGACTCCCTCCTTCCTGCCTGTGGGGGGTTTTACCTTGGGTGGCAACAGCATGTGGAGAGCCAGGGATTAGTACAAAGGCAGGGTGCTGTTTAGTTTGTGTGTGTGTGTGTGTGTGTGTGTGTGTGTGTGTGTGTGTGTCCTAGTTTGGATACGTTGGCACAGAGCCAGAGGTCTTTTAAACGACTTACATTAAACAGGCCTTTTCAGATTTGGCCGTCACTACAGTCTAAGCTATTTAAATGAGTTACACACACTAAGTCCTTTAAAGTTAGATCCAAGTCCTTTCAGAAAGTTTGACCCACTGTTGGAAAGAGTCACTGCAGAGATCTGGAGCTGAGTTTCACTTCAGTTTCTCTTCAGCTGCAGCGACGACCCCCAAAAGCTCATCGAGATGAACATGTAACAGGAGAAAGCACAAAGGTCATGAACATTTTTTATAAAGGAAAAAGTTCAATTATCAGTAAAAATATAAAATCCAGGTTTGCTTGTCTCTAAATTTGCTTCGATCAAGTCAAAGTCAAACAACATCAAAGTAAAGCAACAGACACAATTGCTGAAAAATGTGATCTCAACAAAAGCATGAAACGTCCGTGTTCTCATTCGTTAATGCTAATTATTCCAACAACATGTTGATGTTTAAAAATGCTCCGAACCGTCTCACACTTCATTTTCCCATGTGGAGCTCGTCCTGCCATAAACATCCGTCCACATGTGCAGCGAGGTCGCGTCTCGTGCTGTAGCCAGACGCCCTGACGGTTTACATCCCCCCGCTCCTGTTTTCTGTCCGTCAGAAAGCTGCCGCTGACTCGAGGGATATGACCCGTCACGGCTGATGCTGGACATTCAAGTTCAACTTTATTTATAAAACACGGCTAAAACAAACTGTGTTCCCCAAAGTGCCGACCAGAAGACAAATGATGAGGAGAAATGATTTTTCCTTTCAGATGCAGTTTGCATAAAGTTACACATAAATCAGTTTAGGCTTTACAAGGTTTAGGTGAGTTGATTCTCTGACCAAACACAATAGTGAGATTTCAAAATCCAGGTTGAGCACAAACCATTATAAATAATATATCAACATTTTTACAAATCTTTAGTCATAAGGTTTAGGTTGTAAAAAAATATCGTCTCACAAGTACAGCAGAAAAGAAATAAAGCTTTAATGCAGTTTATTCACATGTAAAATGATTTTATCCAAACTTGTTTTTGTGCCTTTGTACAATTTAAGACTTAAAAACTGTAAAACTGTAAAGGAGGATTTTCAGATCTGCACTCTGATGGAAATCTGACCTGCCCACCAAACAAGATTCCACCTGCTTCCTTGTCAGATTTTAGGAGGAGGATTTTAAAATGAAAGTCTCGACTCAAACTTCACGGAGTCGAGCTCGGTCTGTTTGTCTTGTTGTCAGGTTACGTTTTCTGCTGTAGTCGTACATGTGGATTGATTTAATGGTCAGAAGCAACGTGAAGCGTGATTTGTAATAAACAGAATAAAACATGAAAAAAAATGCTGGTTTGTTCCTTTTGGGTTTTTTTTTCATGTGCAGAAAGTCGACTGGTCGTTGTTGTAGCTTCTGTTTATGCCAGCAAATCTTCTAAAGGTCTTTTTAAAGCTTTAAAGAGCGAAGTGCTGTGAAGAGTCGTGTTAGTGTTGATTCATGTGTTTAATCTAACGCTCCTGAGCCGCTCTCGCTGTGTAATGGCTTTACAGGTTAATAATTAACATGGCGGCCTGGGCCTCGCTCTGCGTCTGTGGGTTGCCAGGTTCACGTTTAATGTCAGTAGAGGTTTGTGAGGGTTTGCCTCGAGCATCACGCTGCGCTCACGTCCGTTCTCTGGTGAAGAGTCTGATGTGGTGGCTGACTTTAAATATTCTGTGTTATATTCAGTGGCCTCTCAGGTGACAGTTAAAACTCACAGGCGCAGTGTTGTTCAGGAGAAAACATTCGCCTCTAAAAATACATTTGTTGTTCACTTTGCACATAACTAAACAACCTAATGAGGGAAATTGAAGTCACTGAACAAGCCAACAAACATTTTTCCTCCTGTTGTGCGTCACCGTTCTGCAATGCACTTTTACTTCTGTCCTCAGGTCTGGAGAATAAGACGAAGGTTTTTCCCCTCGTGTTGATCTGGGTTGGTGTGTTGTTGCATCCTGGATTTCATTTATAAATGACATTGATGACAGTCAGTATAGTTAACCAGAATCCAGGGCGCCATCTAGTGGTTGAGTTTGGGAATATTTTCCCTGAATGTTTCCCATGGTGCCGTCAGCTGCGTGTGACCCAGTTTGTAGTGAGTAAACTAAACCTGAAGCACAAACAACCTGCAGTCAAAGACACTTTCACCGGAAATGAAGTTTTCAGACGTTTAACTGAGATTAAACATCTGAAAACTGGTTAAACTGAGGTCACTCGTGTCACATTTGCTCTGCTCCAATCAGAAGTGTGGAAGATGCCGGAGGCCATCAAAGACTGCACACAAACCAACATGAAGTATTTCTGAAACATGAAACATAATGTGATGTTGAAATTGAAAACATTTCTCCATTTTTACTTCGTGTACTGCTACAGATGTTACTACTTCTGTGATTATTTCTATTATAGAAAATAGTAACACATGAATAATAATGAGATGAAATTTCTCAATAACATGAAGAAGAAGATAAAAAATTATATTAATGAGAAGAGTATAAATATATTGTGATTCTCCGGTGCCTGTGAGGGCAAGTTATATTTCTGTCGCCCCGCTACAGGAAGGCCGGTGCCTTGCTCAAGGGCACGTCAGAAGATCCAGAGTCTTACCTCTCGTGTGTTTTATTCCCCCTCAGTGGAGAGAGTGGCGCTGGGAAAACAGAAAGCACCAAGCTGATCCTGAAGTTCCTCTCGTGCATGAGCCAGCACTCCCTGGAGGTGTCGTCCAGAGACCGGACGTCACATGTGGAGGAGGCGCTGCTGGAGAGCAGGTGACTGCGTCGCATTCTTCACTGTCTTAGATGAGAAACAGTTTAAGTGTCTCCTGGTTAATCATCCTGCTTCTTCTTCACTCCGCAGTCCCATCATGGAGGCGTTTGGAAACGCCAAGACGGTCTACAACAACAACTCCAGCCGCTTCGGGAAGTTTGTCCAGCTGCATTTCAGCCAGAAGGGCAACATCCAGGGAGGCCGAATCGTTGACTGTATCCTTACAAACCGTCTCCTCAGTGTATTTCCCAGCCAGGCTTAATGTGCAGGAAGGAAGATGTGCAGAAAGCCACGAAGGAGGAGGAACAACAACTGACTTCCATTCAGTTTCTATGAGAGATGAGAATGACCGGCAGCAAGAGCTCGTCAGTGCTTTTATTTAGCTGCTTATTAATAATCAGTAGCAAACTAACTGGAACCACTGTGACAATAGGAGTAAACTGCATTTGGCTGCACAATTATGATCATTTTATTTGGTGGTGTCATAAAAAATCATTTCCCATCTGTAGTTTTCTCATGTAAATGTAAATTTCTACATGCGTGACCCTGATGTTCGGAGGGTGGGCAGCGTCGCCGGCAGCTGGCGGACTTCAGGTGCAGACTGACTGTTAAACAGCGTGGCTTCATTCGTTTGCTAGAGTTGTTCTGTTTGAATCAGTTTGATGGCCACTGTAGAGTCACGACGTCTCCAACTGTTATCTGCCTTGACTGACACTTTTCTGACCTCAGACCTCTTAGAAAAGGTGAGTTTCCTTCCTCCTGCCGAACCTGTGATTCGTTCGAGCCTGTGCCTGCATGTTTGTGTTGATGTCGATATGAGTTCTTAAGAGCTCTGTTTCTCTTCCCCTACAGAACCGAGTGGTCCGGCAGAACCCAGGGGAGAGAAACTACCACATCTTCTACGCTCTGTTAGCAGGAACGAACGCCCAGCAGAGAGGTCATTCACTCTGAAATAGACTTCACAGAAAACATGGAGAAATATTTAGAACAATGGCATAAATTCATATTATTATTATGTTGTGTTCGTTTCTGTTTTGTCAAACAAAAGGTCCAAAGTATAAAACATAAGTTGGACTCAATAATATTAAAGTGCTACTGTAATAAAACCGTAATATGAACAGTGACATATCAGTTATTTGACATGTTGTTCACTTGTCTTTGTGTCGTTGTAGAGACGTTCGGGTTGACCCACCCTGACAGCTACCACTACCTGAGACAGTCCCACTGCCTCGCAGACAAGACAATCAACGACAAAGGCACTTTTCAGGATGTTCTGGTACGCAGGTCGCCGCCGTCGCTGCTCGCGCTGCTGTACATTCATGCAAACACTGCATTCGCTCATTTAGAGCTGAGAGTAATAATTATCTTCCAGACATTTTAACCTCGGTGATTATTTGTTTACAAACCTGTTCACCAACGACCGTTTTCCAAAGTGTTTATAAAATGTCTCAAAAATTCTTTAAATTAAGTTCAGGAATTTGTATTTGTGGAATAATTATGTTTACTAGCACTTTTTCCTTAAATATTAGAGTTGGTCGAGTTTAAAACGCTTTTCCATGAATTCACGTACATTTAAATGTGCAAACTACATATTTTACAGGACTCCTTCATTAATTTATTCATAACCACATATCAGACTAAGAAACTCTGAATATTTGATCCTGGTGGGACTGAAAAGTAAAACCGCTGCTGCCAAACCCACACGAAGTCAGTCCAAACCTCCAAAATACCACAAAGACTCATCAGCTGCTGAAAACAGACCCAAAAGAAATAAAATCATCTGCTGAGGAACATGAGTCCATCAGAGGCCGAGAACGCGAAGCTGCGCCTTTCACCAACGTCTTTGTGTGTTTGTGGTTCCCAGAATTCCATGCGAACGATGCAGTTCACGGAGGAGAACATAGGGGAGATCCTGCGCCTCCTGGCCGGGATCCTTCATACGGGGAACATCGAGTTCATGACGGCCGGAGGAGCTCAGGTTTCCTCCAAATCAGGTCAGAGAGTCTCTCCTCACTTTCCACCTCTGTCCTCAGTCTCTTTTACTTCACTTTCAGCGTCTTTCATCTTTCAACAACAGCGTTAGTTAGTTGTCCAAGTGCCTTAAGTGACCGTTAACCTGAAGAGGACCTCTAGTGCGCATGTGAATTATCATGGTTGTTTCTTCAGACAGGTTTGACTTTTGTGTAAATGTTCTCATTCGGCCCTTGAGATCACTTTATCACCAGACTGAACCAATGCAAATGTGTTTGATATTCAAGAGTCAAAGGTCACAGTTAAGGTCATGGTGACACGTGATCACCGGTTTGCCTCCTGTGGGTTTCTGCACTGATCTGGATGAATGAGAAGTGAAGATGATGCTGAAAAAGCAAACAGACAGAGTTTTAAAATGAAAATTTCAGTCCAAACACGTGTGAAATCTTTGATCGTGAGCTTTGCGTGTTCCTCGCATCGGCAGCTCTCAGCCGGACGTCTGAGCTCCTGGGGCTGAACTCAGATCAGCTGGCCGAGGTCCTGACCCATCGGTCCATGATCCTCAGGGGCGAGGAGATCTCCACACCGCTGACCGTGGAACAGGTGAGCAAACCCCACACCTGTCTGATAAGCTAACTACAGACCAACCTCTTCATTTCCGCTCACACAGCTGTTAATGTGTTCATGGTGAACGGTGTCATTATGATTCATTTCAGGCAAAAACTGGGATAAATTGGGTCAAAGTTTTTTACACATGTACTTTATCTTATACAGTATAAAACATTTGTTTCATGGAATAGAAATAGTCTTTGAAATACTGTTGAAACGGCAGTTTACATCCGAGTGTTGCTCAACTTTATGTCTGTTTTCTGTTTGTTAATCAGTATCAGTACATCGATAAACTTTATTAATCCCCAGAGAGGAAATATACATTTCACTTCAGGCAACATATGAAAGACATAAAGCAGTACCAGTAGTTGGTAGTTTTGGTTCATGTGTTGCTCCTCTGCAGGCGGTGGACTCCAGGGACTCCATGGCCATGGCACTTTATTCTCAGTGTTTCAACTGGATCATCCGCAAACTCAACAACCGCATCAGGGGCAAAGAAGACTTCAAGTCCATCAGCATCCTGGACATCTTCGGGTTTGAGAACTTCGAGGTGTGTTTGAGCTAGAGGGAAAGAAGTCACACATTCAAAACTAAAACCATGCAATCAGATAATTGAGGAGATCATTTCTGGCTTTTTAATGTGTCTGATATGAACTCAAATCAGAATCTATTTGTTCTCTCAGCAGTTAAATAAAGTTTATTCAATTTAACAGAAATAAATTAAGTTACAGTCCCTCACACAAGCTCGCCCAATTAAACTCAGCAATATGACCTTTTATTCCCCTTTCCCACATATTTTTAATCATATTTTAATTGTTAATCAAGAAATCAGTAAATACACCTCAGGGATTCCTTGTTTTTCACTTCATTAGCTCTGCGTTTGTGTTTTCTGCATCTAATGTCGGCTTAATTTGTTCCCCACAGGTCAACCGCTTTGAGCAGTTCAACATCAACTATGCAAATGAGAAGCTTCAGGAATATTTTAACAAGCACATTTTCTCCCTGGAGCAACTTGAATACAACAAGTAGGTGGAGGTTGTTTACTCACGACGGCTCGTTCTGTCGTTCGTCACGTTAATCTGCGTTTCCAAATGCAATCCAAAGTGTTTTATCATATCAAGCCTCTAAAATCTAACTTAATGTCTGTGCCTGTAGCTGTTGGTTAATCTAAACAACTACGTTTATTTAAAAGGAGTCTGAAGTTTTCAGGCTGGGCAGGTAAACTGTGCAGAAGCTGTCATGCCTTCATTTTCTGATTTGTTGGCTCATCAGTTCAAAAAATAAAAAATCAATTATCGGCATAACTCAGAAAGAAAGTCAGTCGTCAGCCAGTTCAATCAGTTTCTTGTTTTTGGCTGCTCCCTGCAGGGAAGGTCTGGTTTGGGTCGACATCAACTGGATGGACAACGGAGAGTGTCTGGATCTGATCGAGAAGGTACGTGGGAGATTCAACAGTCATGCTCGACTTGAGAACCGTCAAGTCGTGCATGGAAGGACGTAGGATGATGATGATGATGACGATGATGATGACAATAATGATGATAATGATGATGTTGATGATGACGACGATGATGATGATGATGACAATGACGACGATGATGAGGATGACGATGATGATGATGATGATGATGATGTTGATGATGATGATGTTGATGATGTTGATGATGACGACGATGATGTTGATGATGATGATGATGATGATCTCTCCATCTTCCTGCAGAAACTGGGTCTCCTGGCACTGATGAATGAGGAGAGTCACTTCCCCAAAGCCACAGACGACACCTTACTGGAGAAACTCCACAGCCAGCACTCAGTACGACCTTTTCACCTTTCAACGTTATTTTAACAGCAGCTTCACGTCCAATCAGTTTATCTGCAAAAACAGAGAATTACATTTTTACTCACAGAATAATTTTACTGATTTTTCTCTGTGGCTGATTTTGCTGGCGATATTCCAGAGGAGCGCGGGTCGTTCAGATGTAGTTAACCTACTTTCCTTTGTCTGCTGCAGAAAAACCCTTTCTATGTGAAACCCCGTGTTGCTGTGCACTTCTTTGGAGTCAAGCACTATGCAGGAGAGGTAAAATCTGCTTTTGTTTCTGTACACTCTTGTGTCCGAGAAATAGTATTGTTTAAAACAATACAGATATTTTCTGTTCTTTGTTACTTTAAACTGAATAGATACAAAGGAAAACTCATGGCCGGGTGCTCCTCGTTTCTTTGTCCCTGTAAAACTCCCTAACGCCCCCTTGTGGCTTGTTGCAGGTGGTGTATGACGTGAGGGGCATGTTGGAGAAGAACAGAGACACTTTCAGAGACGACATCCTCAACCTGCTGAGGGAGAGCAGGTAGAACTTCTCTTCTTTTCATCCATCCGCTGTAATTTGCAAAGAGTTTGATCTCAGTCAGACCAAGAATTCAAACTGGAAAACTTCTTTCACTCTTTCACCGACTTCCCTTTTTTAGTGGCTGCTGAGCTCAGTTTCAACAGCATCAGTGTAAATGAACATTTTGAACTTTTTTTTTTTTAGAACAAATTCATTATAATTTGAGTTCAAAGTTCTGCAGCCTCATCTGGTAAAATCTGTTGAAATCTGTTCTTCACAGCTTCTGTCAAGCACAAGTGAAAAGTTTATTGGTCTATATTTTTTTGTGGAGACTAAAAACTGCAAACAAACCTGGTTTTGCCAAAGAAATGCTGCAACAACTCAATTTGATGAGACATAAAAGTATAAGAGTAAAGTTTATCCACATTGAGACTTTGTAAAGAAGAATCGATGTTTTCCACGTTATTTAATTTACCGTGTGGACGTGTATTTCACAGCGTGTGCATTCTAACCGTTTCCCTTTGTTTTGTCAGGTTGGACTTTGTCTACGATCTGTTTGAACACGTATTGAGCCGAAACAAACAGGACACTCTGAAGACCAGCTCCAAACACAGGCGGCCCACCGTCAGCTCCCAGTTTAAGGTAAGTCACAGACGAACAACACTGCTGAGCCGTCCTCAAACACCGTCAGCGCTCATCAGCGATCACAAACACAGCAGAGCTCACTGATCTAGAACAGAAATAAGAGGAGCATTCGCAGCAGTATTGCAGTACTGGTACTGTAGTAGTGGTAGATGCAGTAACACCAGTGGTATCAGCACTAACTGTTGTATGAGTAATAGTAATAGCAGTGTGTGTAATCTGTGCAAAAGTAGAAGCAGCAGTCTTAATGACTAGTTATTACAGTTGTGTTAGTGGTAGTAATGAGAAATAGTTATAGTGGTAGTAGCAGTTGTAGTAGTAGTAGTAGTAGTAGTAGTAGAAGTATTACTGTGGAAACTGTAAGAGCAGCAATAGATGTGATTGTTGTAACTGGAGCAGACAAGGTGTTCGAGGTGTAGTAGGTGTAATAACAGTAATACAAACAGCAGTTGTAGCAACCAAAGTAGCATCAGTCGTTGTGGTTATGACAGTAGTAATACTGGTAGTAGTAGTAGAAGTAGTACTATCACAAATTACTGCAGTTTCAGTAATGGTTGCAGTAGCTCCAAGCAATAACTTCCACTAATGGTAGGAGCAGCTGTGGTGGTCACAGTAATCGTATTTTCTCAGTTTATGGTTTATGAATGTTGCAGGTTGAATCCATGTCATGATAGACACATGTCTGAAAATGACTGTGTCCTCACGACGCTGCATTTTTTATTAACTGTGATCATCTAAACATCCACATACAGACTGAGGAAGTGGATCAGATGATTGATCGCCTTGTTTCAATCTTCTGCATCAGAAGAATCTAATAATGGACCAATACATTTGATAATAAACAGATAAAAAACATATCAAATCCTCTTTCCTACCACCTGAGTACTTCATATATAGCCTATATGAAATATATAGAAATATATACACACTTAGTTTAAACTTTTTTTCATCAATTTATGGTTTTTATAATATCTGTTCTTGAGAGGTGCTGCAGCCCCTTTAAATACACATGGAAGAAACGATACTGCCGGCCACAGTTCATTCAGACCCTGTGGTACCTCTGTATGAGCAGAAGTAGCAGAAATATTAGTACTCACAGTAGTATGAGTAGAAGCTGCAGTACTGCAGAAGCAATATCAGTGATAATAGTCATAGTTGTTTGAACAGAAGTGTGTTTTGTTGCAGGATTCTTTGCACTCCCTGATGGCCACACTCAGCACTTCCAACCCGTACTTCATTCGATGCATCAAACCAAACACACACAAGGTGAGTGTCATCATAAGTATTCATGAACACACACACACACACACACACACACACACACACACACACACACACACCATTTAGCCTTTAGCAAACATTAGCAGGTCAGGATGTCGGAGCACTGAAGTATCACAGTGTGTGTGTGTGTGTGTGTGTGTGTGAATCGTTTGCCATTTAGTAGTCAAACAGTCCTCCCCCACCAGCCGCAGACAGGAATGAGACGTGTCTGACCCTGTGGGTGCCCTTTGACCCCAGGTTGCCTAGCAACAGGCTGAGCGGTGCAGAATGTGGGGATAATGTACACAAATGATATGATGAAGGAGTGGTGGGATCTGCACTGTGACTCCCACCACTGACTGGAGATGATCCGTAACCACAGAATATTGTATTTGATTTGTGTTCATTGAGCGACATGTAGTGATGTAAATACAACAGATCAGTAATGAGTCTCATCAGTTTTATTGTTTTTTTGTACCAATAGTATAAAATTATTTAAAGAATTTCCAACCACTTCGCTCATGACGACATTATACAAACATTATACTTTTGTTGTCTGCTGAAAAAATCCTTGTTCTTTCTTTGTTAATAGAGCATCTTTTTCTTTTACTTGTATTTTACCAGGATATTCTCTTGGTCAAAATGGCAGCACAGTTTACAGACAAAAGAAAACAACATACATAAAATAACAAAGACACAGCAAATGTATAAAAATACAATGATAAATGTCACATGACAGGTTTGTAGTACATTGACGTTGTGGCTGAATTTGAAGTCAGTGCACAAGTTAAGGCTTAAGGTGCAGTTCCTCTAATGACCAGAAGATGGCACCTACAGAAAATACATATCAGTACTCAAACCGTATTGAAGTGAAGAGGGAAACCCCAATATCATTTCCACCAAGCAATTTTGTTTCCTGTCGAGCTTCTGTTCCTGTAATGTTGCCCAGCAGATGTAATCTACTACAGAACAGAGCAGTAAAATCTGAGCCTTTTTCATTTTAATCAAGATCAAAAGATCCTGGTGAGATTGTCTGGATTGATGTTGAGGTGCACGTGTGGTTTTGAGACTCTTTAAAGATTGTAGTTGTTAAGCGCATAATAATTGCTGTCTAATCTGTTTTGAAATGATGAGCTGCTAAATTTACCCTCTAGTACTTTAGTGGATCGTAGTTTAG
This sequence comes from Holacanthus passer, assembly GCA_025331565.1. Taxonomy (NCBI): domain Eukaryota; kingdom Metazoa; phylum Chordata; class Actinopteri; family Pomacanthidae; genus Holacanthus; species Holacanthus passer. Next base: position 1,332,289 of record JAFREQ010000149.1, read on the forward strand.
CGCAGAATGTGGAGAGGAAAGTCGCTGGTGGCCGTTACTCTCTCTCACCACCTCAGCACCAACCGGGCTTCACTCTCTTCGCTCTGCGTTTTATTTCTTGTGACTGGAAAGATGAAAACGGCCGCTCGACGTGACGTCGCGTGTTCGTCCACAGTCTGAGGTCTGGAACTCTCCAGGCTGCCGGGACGGGACTATTCTTAGATGGGTATCTTGTCGATTTCTGTCTGGATGCCTCGTCAACTCATTAACTCATTATTGTGAACGTCAGACGTGTCAAGTTTAAGGCGGTAACACGGTCAACATGGAATCTCTCATATTGATCGCTGATGTCAGTAGTTATTGATGGTTCCCACGCCTTTGTCCCTGCTAATTGGTTGTCTGGTAGAAACTAGTTGATCACAGTTAAAGCATCTCATCAGCAGTTAACGATGACAAGTGATGATAATTTCTGTGCTTCATAAATAATTTACAAAAGACATCAGCAAACCAAGGAAGTGCCACTAGAACAAGTATGTGAAACCAGTGCAGCAGAGATGGAAATGAATTCATCCTCTGGCAGCCATGTTGGAGCTCTTGACTTCTTGGGCGGTGGTTGTAAGAAAAACTTGCTCATATCAACAGAGCTATTTTTCCCTTTTTCACTGGGAACAGATTCTGTGCATCACGGCGGGACTGTGGGATTCAATCGTCAGGTGTTCATGTTGTTCTGTTCACCCTCTGTGTGACGGAGTCGGAGGTTTGTGACGCAGATGTAACGCGTCTGTAACGTCACCGGGAAGAATTCTGTTCCTCTGTGTGTCGTCTGTGGGGCTTTTTTTATTCACACACACACACACACAAAGAGCCGTCTGTCTGTTCCTGTGTGTGTGTGTGTGTGTGTGTGCGTGTGTGTGTAGGGGGTGTAGTTTCTGTTCTTTGCACATCAGCAGTGTAACAAACATATATTGAATGTGATCTTTGAGAGTCTGGTGAACGCAACGTTTCCAAATAAAGTTTGTCTTTACTCTGAACATTATCTATGTGAATGATCAGCTCTGACAGCTCGTACATTTTTACAGAGCTAAGAACATAATGACAGGATGACTGAGGAGGTCAAAGGTCACAGCATCTTTATCGTTATCTCCCAGAGAGAGGCTTGTAGATAAGATAAGATAAGATAAGATAAGATAAGATACACACTGAGGGTATCTTTAGCGCCCCCTGGGAGACCAGCTGAACAGCCGGCGTGTTTTTACGAGGCGAAACGCGACCGTCTGGACTCCTCTTCTGATCGAATGTTAAACAAGGCTGGATGATGACTTTTGAATGGGGCTTAATGTAGTGAGAGAAGGAGGCATGTGGGGGGGGGGTTTGGAGCTGCCCCAGGGGAAACAAGGGTCAGGGCGACACGGCACGCGGCCCCTAAAAGCCCCCGAGAGGCGTCCCTGTCATCTGCCTGTTTGACTCTGAGCAGGAGGGAACAGAGACTGAAGGAGGAAGATGATGTGAGCGTATGTGAGAGAAACGGTACAATTAAACCACCAAAACTCAACAGTTCAATGTGGAGGCGAAGCCAATAATTTGACCGAGCAGAAGCTATTTTGGGTGCAGTGATGTAACGGCGTGTTGAAAACGCCTGCAGGGTCATGGGACTCCTGCAGATGGTGAGTGGAGTCTCTGTGGAAATATCAATATATTGACCGAATGCATAACAGTGAGGACAGACTGTTGGCTTTAAATGAAGCTAGGACACACATGCACACACACACACACACACACACGCACACACGCGCACACACACACACGCACACAGACACACACACACACGCACGCGCACACACACATTTGTGCGTGTGGATGAGTCTTAACAGAAAATGACTTCAATGACGGTGAGAACAGTGTGTTTGACGTCTACCTGCACTCTTTGCATTCATCACATCGTGGAGATTAGAGAAGAGTAGAACTTTGGAAAATATGAAATGAACCAAACCAGAAATGGAATTGTTTAGATTTCATCACTTTTTTGTCAAGCAGATGTTTTTACTTCAATAAGCAGCATATTCTCTCTCCTCATTACCTGTAAAAAAAAAAAAGCCCCACAAAAAGTAAAAGCACTGAAATTCTACTTTCAATCAGTAAATAAAGACATTACAGTGTTGAAAGGATGATCAGCAGGCAGATGTGCATTTACAGACATTTTCCTTTGTGTCTGTCAGGCACATCAACTCCAACACACACACACACACACACACACACACACACTTGTTTGCTTGTAAAAAGCTGTCATCCTCATCATCTACGCTCATCAAATGCAGTCGGGCATCATCACAGCGACACCATCCATCTGTAGGCAGCATTACTGTGTGTGTGTGTGTGTGTGTGTGTGTGTGTGTGTGTGTGTGTGTGAGAACTGGACCTGTATTGACAGCAAACTGCAGACTGTTCAGTCACATACACACATCTGTTCTTACTGTCACTATGAGGACGTTTTCCCACACACACATCCAGGACAGAAGAAAGAGCTGCTTTTGGATCACAGCATCCGTTTATCTTAATCTATCCATGAGCAAATCCAGACATGGCAAAGAATTACATTTCATTACATTTCATGAGGGCAAGAACATTCGATTCAGCAGTTTCCCATTAGGACTGTGTGATGTGGTCAAACTCAGAGCAACAGTTTTTAGCAGAAGGTGAATGCATATGTTCCACCTTTATCAAACAAAAACTCACTTTTCTTATTCAACTTTAATGCCCAAAATGCTCATCAGAGCAAAATAAATATATACATGCTGTAAATATACATACAAGATCAAATAAAAAGTGTTTATACTGAGTGTGAACGTGTGTGAACGTGTGTGTGAAAGGTGGTAAAGCTAGAAAAGCTCTCTGTAAAAGTGCCGTCCATTTAAACCGTCTCATAATGAGGCGAATTCTAAACTGAAGAGCTCAAACGTGATTGGACAGGAGGCTGAGAGAAGATTGAACTGAACGATCATTTTCCTGTTCAGCCGGTCCGAGGCGGCGTCACACCAGCTCATCAGACCAGTGAGCTGCAGCTGGGTGGACACGAGAGTCACCACCGTGTTTGAATGTAAACAGGCTGCTCTCTCTCTCTCTCTCGCTCGCTCTCTCTCTCTCTCACACACACACACACACACACTCACTCACAAATTAGCCTCAGCAGGAGACGCATCGCCATGGCAACCACGGTCCTCCCTCTCCTCACAAAAAGGGGAGTGGAGTTCTGGGTTTGAAAGCCTTTGTCTGACTCTGTGCAGGCAGAGTGTGTGTGTGTGTGTGTGTGTGTGTGTGTGAGCCGGTCAGTGTGTGTCGAGGAGAGACGCAGACGGCAGCTTTGGGAAGTTTTTCTGTCATTTTCCGTCGTGATCTGAAAAAAACCCCTGGAGGAAGCGGAGCGAGGAGCCGCGATGCACGGTGAGACCTGATGCATGTTGGGAAGCAGTGGAGTGCGCGCTTGTTGCACGGGGTTAAAGTGGAGGGTTTAGTGCTGAGGAATGAGGTGAGATGCAGCGGTTTGTGTTCAGCTACATGACACATGCACAAAACCAGTTTCTCTTTCTTCCAGGCTTTTCTGGCATTTTGATTTCCATTGATTTGTCTTTTGCACACAAAACTGCTCTGAAAGAATGATCAGTGACATAGAGATAGGATTGATGGTTCTGGTGGAAATGCACCCAAATAAAAGGAAAGTCATGTTATGAAGCGTTCATGCAGTTTATATCCAACTTTCCTGCTCAGTCCGTTTAGATTGTTGGACCTAGACACAGCAGTTGTTCAGAGGCTGCTGCATTTTTCACATTGCGGAGATTTGGTACAAAGGTGGAGAAACTGTCGCAGCTTGTCTGTGTTCGCACATCCGACGAAAACTAATTCTGAGCATGTCATTTATCTAACGAGCCAAATATCCCAAACAAAGATGCAACAGCTGGTTTTTTAACGACTTTAACAGAAAGAATTCGTCCATCACTGTCTGCACTGAATCCTGCTGTGCACCGGACCAACACGGTCTCTCTGAAGTTTCCTGTTTGTTGTCTCATTAATTGGACTTGAAGGCTTTCAGAGCCAAAACGATCCACATTGAATTTCAAGAAGGGAAAAAACAGCTGACTGGAGATGGAGCCTGCCAGCCAGCGCTTTCTAACTGTGTGATGAGTATTATAATCAAGCTTGGATTCAAGCTGAGGTTGAATATGTGACGAGGAGACATGATACTGAAGAAGCAGTTTTATCTGATGATGTTTGTGTAAAAAAACCTCTGTCATCTTTCTAATGAAGATGACACAGCTGAGATGATGTGTCTCGTCTGAACTCGATCGATGTGATGCTAAGATGGGAAACAATGTCGGTAACTTCCCTCACTGAAGTGTTCTCTCACGCCAGGTCTGTCTTAAGGTGCCAAAATTTAAAAATGTGGTGTCGTCATAATGATTAAAGCACGTCGAAAAATGTATCCGTAAAACTTAATCTTCTAATCGTGCAAATCATATATTGCTTGGTTCCAGCTTCTCAAACGAGATCATTTGCTGATTTTCTTTATGTCACTGTAAACTGAGTACCTTTGGGTTGTGGACTGTTGGTCAGACGAAATGAGCAAACTGGACGTCAACTTGGGCTCCAGGAAATTACGTCGGCCATTTTTCACGTCTAAACCGCGAACTGACATATCGGAAGTTTAATTGACAGATCAATCGATAATGACGAGAAACCACAGCTGCTCTTTGTCCAGCACGTTCACTTTTTAAAAGGAAAACCCGACTGTGTTAATATTGACTTGTGTGTGGCACAATCAGTGCATCATTTTTATTTATTTACTGCTGTTGATTCAAGATGTTTCGTTCAGCAGTGAACACGCTGCACGGAAATGCTGACATCTTCCTGTTTAGTATGAGAGTTAGTTAAGCTAGAGGCACTTTTGTCTGCAACTTAATTGTCCATGATGTCTGTCTGTCTGTCTTTGCATTTATTGATTTCACATCAGTAGCACTACTTCTGCAGATTTCCTTTGTGTCATTGATGCATTTTTGAGAAATTCAAACCCTCAAGACTCCTTTCACCAAACTGGGTCAGGCTTAAATCTAGCAGGGTCGGGGATTTAGGTGGGATTTCTGTCCATCTATGAGCAGAAAACATTGTTCCAGGGATTCCCCAGAGCTCAGTGAAGGAGCCCCTACTGAGCAGCGAGTGATAATCCCTGCTGGCTCCCACATTCAGACCTGGACGCCCAGAAGCAAACAAGACTTCTGACAAAGAAACACAGAGGTCTTTGGGTTCTGATGCTCTCAGTTCTGTTTAAAGGGAAAGTCTTCCAACGCTGTTCCACCTTCTCAAATTTGAGAAATCAATCAATCATGTTGATTGTAAACTACCTTTAGGTTTTGGACTTTTGGTCAGACGTTAATCAGAAGTTGTCACCTGGGATTTTTGGACACTGTGATTGTGTAGTATAAATTGAGCAATTCATCAGGACAAGATGAATCAATATTCTAAATAATTTTCAGTTTGTGCTATAACAGACATTTTCCTAAATTGCAGCAACGACCTCTTCATCCAGAGAAAACTGGACTCACCAAACGTCGCCTGAGGAAATGATTTCACTTAGTACTTTGTGGGTATTGACCAATTATCTTTCGCTGCCAGTCAGAGCCACTGAAGTGAAATGGCAACCTTATATGACAGTAACAGTAAAGTATCTCACACAGGACCCAGATAAAAGGATTCAGCAGTCGTTAGAACAGGTTCTCGTTCAAGGGAACATTTGCAACTCAAAGCATCACTGGTTCAAAACTGCACAAAACTGAGTCAATGAAAGCCGACAAGCCGACATGTCGGTCTGCAGTCTGGTGTGTTTTAGCCTTTAAGTATCAGCATATAAGGTAAAACTGTCATGGTGGAGCAGAACTGACTTTCTTCCCCAACACTGAATCATAGCTGCACAACCAACAGAGTTTTCATTGAATCAATGGAAAATGTGTGTAATATTGGAGGATAAGGATTTTGCAGCTTTCCAGCTCTCTCTACCTTCTTGCTGGTGGTGAAGGATGGACGACTTATCCTGAGTCCAGTTGTGTTCCTTGTCATCCTCCGTCAGTTCCCAACCCCCTCGGGAGCGGACCACCACGCCCCCTTTTGTCCTGTTGAATGCCCCGAGCTCTGAGTCTTTTAGCAGGGAAGTTAGGCTGAGAAAGACACTGAGTTTACCCCTTCGGGCTATTGTTGTCACGCCCCTGTAGAGGCCTGAGACGGTCTGGATGCTGATTTACATCACTGTTGTTGTTCTGAGCTGATGGCTAACAGACCCAACTATCTGTATCTGAGCTGTCCTTTTGCTTTTGATAGTTAGATATTGCAGATCACCACCTCACAATTTGACCCTGATTTACTCAAACTGTGAAAAATATTGACGCTCCACTTTCTGAGGTACAAAGCTTGTATTCATGGGTTATATTCTTCACATGACACGTATATAGTCAGAGAGCATTATTCTGTGTAGGACCCATGAGGATTTTTCTCTGCAGGGATGCAGAAGTGGTCTCAGTTTGAGCTATTCACGTCAGGCAGCTTTAGTTTATTCATTTTTAGAAATACTGAATAAAATGGACCTTTCTGAAATGGTCATGGATGAAGTGAGAAAGCTCAGTGTCTTTGGCTGCAGACCTTTTTTTTGTCTTTCAAAATGACACAGAGGCAGCACGTTGACACGGCGTGAAGCCTGTCCAGATTTCAGATAATGAAATAAAGACAGAAAAGAAAGAGCAAGGCAACTGTCTAAGCTTCCCAAAAAGGGTGGCTGTTGACGTCCCAGAAGCAGCCAGGATCCGAGCAGAAAAGAGGAAACGATAGAGATAGAAAACAGGGGGGAAAGAAAGGCAGGAGGCAGAGGGCAGCTTCCTGACACCGCTCAGCTTTGTTCGCTGCAGCCCGATCGTATGCAAATGTCAGTTATGCTAATGAGGTCTCCTCTGCGGCCGGTGGCGGCTAAAGGGCGCCATTCAATCACTCAGTCAAGATCTGGTGGTGAATTGGCCTCCCTTCATCTCAGCGGCTCGAATGGGCCATCAACGGGCTATCAGGGGAGATGGCACTGAATAAAGGGGGCATTACGAGCGGCATGAAAGCAACCTCTTATTCTGAGCCCCCCGACACCCACTGAGGTTACGGGGTGACAGGGGTCCCCGGGAAAATGGCTCTCACTGAATGCACTTCTGTAAGTAATGATGGTATCTCAATGCCAAGTGTGTTTTTTGGAGGGTCTTGATTCGTTGCTGGCTGCTACTGTCGTACGTACGTCTCTCCAGAGTTCAAAGTTGAACGAGTGGTATGCAGTGTTATGCATGTGGATATCTGAACATGCGTGTGGAGGTTTAAAGGGATGGAAGCAGGGCGTGGTTTGCACAACATAGTGTGACACTCAAGGGAATTTAAAAACCTGCAAAAATTTTATGCAAATATTATTTAGCCTTTTTGGCTCATAGTTTTGGTTGAAGTGTCCGGTTCAGTCTCAGTGTTTCCAGTAATTAATTCCAGTAATTCCCAGAATTAGAGACTAGCTGGTAAAGAAAGTGAAACATGTAACAGCTACAGAGTCACATGTTTGAAACGGGGGAGTTCCAGTGGGATGATAAAAGTGTCAGATGTGTTTTCAGCTTGTTCCATTAGTGGCCAAAAAAAGGAAAGAACGCACCACCACAAACCTTTACCACTGTATAATAACAGTGTTCAGCCTGAACCTGCTTTCAAACAGAGTCAAAATCCAAAAATCAATCATCACAGCTGTGAAAATTTCCACCTACGTCAAACCCTGTGCTGCACGAGAAGATCACAACGTGTGCGGCGTCCTAGATTGTCAATACTGTTATAATAGTGTTGTAGGAGCAGCTGACTGCATCGACTGGACTAAATTGCAGAGGAACATCAATGACAGTGTCCTGTGGTGTTACAGGATGAAAATCATCCGCTGGCAGATAAAACTGCAAAATGTTCGTGTTCATGATGACTTGACCCATTTTCCGACATTTACACAATGTTTTCCTCCCTCGACATATTTAATCACCAATTTAATCCGACATGATTGTGTGTGTGTCTTCAGCCAAATGGCCTCATATTCATCCTGCTTCCATCATCACTGTCTGCCTCCAGATGCCTGACCAGTTCGACCAGACGTTGGTTCTGAACCAGCTCAGATATTCCGGCATGTTGGAGACGGTCAAGATTCGACGCACCGGCTTCCCCATCCGGAGACCTTTCCAGGACTTCTGCTCCAGGTGTGTCTCTGCACCAAGACTCTCCCACCTGCCCATCAGATCATCACACATTACTCTCACATCGTCTTCAGATATTGCTGCTTGTGTTCACACTGTTTAATGAAATGCAGGTTAGCAGCCACCAAAATAACCTGCAGGTGTTTGTTTCACTCCAATAAATCAGTGTATTATCTTTTTTTTCCTTTTGTCGTGCCGAGATCAGACAAACATGTCGTACTCTGAGTATTCGAGCAAGAGGATCTGTTACATTCCTAAAATGTGTTAAAGTGTTAAAGTGAAAATGGACCAGAGGACCAGTCTATGTTAAACAAACCCGTTGAAATAATGCTTCTTGAATTAGTAACAAGATTCTCGCCTCTTCAGGTACAAGGTGTTGATGCGGGGCGTGATGCTGCCAGATGACCCCAGGGGGCGCTGCGTCCAGCTGCTGCACCTCTACGACAGCAGCAGTGCAGATTGGCAGCTGGGCAAGACCAAGGTGAGGACAGATGTTCTCTGCTCACATGAAGTTGTTTTGTCGCCTTTATGTCCTGTTTTTGATGCTTTTATTGCATTCGACTACATAAATGAATCTGAGGTCTTCGGAGGTCATCTTGGTCTCTAGTAGCTGAGACCTGACTCATTCAAGTTTAATTATATCGTTTATATTTTATACATTATAATAGTTTTATTATAATCTGATTGGTTGTGAGTGTTTGGGGAAAACTACACACACACAAACAACCTGAGCAGAAATGTGGTTTACTTTGTATTTCTAGAACTGAGCTCATTTATTTTTTGAAACGGATTCAAAAATGTGTCGACGACAGGAATTTTTTTTCTCAAAACTTTTCCTCAGGAATTATTTTTCCCACGGATTTGTATTTCCTGTCTGACAGCAGTGAAATATATCCCTTCTGTTCAGTTCTCTACAGTCTAGTTGCCTGTTTCCCGTCAGTCCTGAGCTCCTGAACGTCCTGCCGTTCGTTCTGCCGCCGGCTCGCACCGGCTCATCCGTATTCTCCCTCTGAATGTGAATGCGACTGGATGCAGACTTAACTTGCCGCCGGGGATGCCAATCCATTTTGGCTGCACTCTGCTCCCCTCAAGGCTTAATTTGGCTTCATGCGTCTTACAAAATCCAGCTCGATGAAACCATTCCAGAGCTCAGGTACCTGTGTGACTGCAGGCTCCGAGCGTGTGTGAGAGAGATCATGAATAATTGAAGTCCGGAGCACCTGAAGCGTGGAATCCAACAGTTATTGGATCCAGTCTTCATCCCCTCGGTCTATTGCTCTCTGCTTCCACTACAGCGGATCAGAAAGAACATACCTACTGCCAGCGTGTGTGTGTGTGTGTGTGTGTGTGTGTGTGTGTGTGTGTGTGTGTGTGTGTGTGTGTGTGTGTGTTTGATTGCTGTGGGGAAATGACAGATGGGGAACACAGATCTCTAATCACAGCATGACCGTGTGATGCTGCAAGAGGTGACAGCAGTGGAGGATGCACGGATGTGGATCCATCAGAAAGGCCAAAAAATAAAGAATTATAAGATAAAAAAAATGACATTTTAGTTTGCAGACTTTTCTCAAACGTGGTGTGTGAGGCCACCTGGAAGCCATAGAGCGTCTGAGCCTCGAGCTCAGAGACGATCCTGCTGCTGTGACCGCCTGCAAAGCTTTAAATCAATTCTATCTCCCTCGGAGGATTCGTCCACTTTGTCCCGCTGCCTCTCAGAGAGATTTACATCGAGTCGGCCTCCGACTCCTTTCAGTCGGCACATGTCCCGACTATTGTCTGGGAGTTGTTTTTTGTTTTTTTTACAGCCTCAAACTTAATTACCTGGAAGTGATGTGGCCTCGCTCGTGTCTCCCAGGTTCCTGTTCTCTCCACGGGTCTGACCTGTCACAGCGAGCGGCGCTCCCTAAAGGCCCCAACAGCAAGAATCAAACGTGTGCAAAGGCTTAGCGCGGCTTTTGTTGCACTAATTAGCATAGTGATGATTAAAAAGGATTAGCTGTTCAATGCACTGCGATGCAAATGTGTGCACACACTTTGTGTGTGTGTGTGTGATTCATGTTGGAGGTTGTGTAATAAAGTGTGGGTGCCTTTTGTGTGTGTGGTGTGTGTGTGTGTGTGTGTACCTTGTGAGGACATAAATCTGATCACACATAATGGAACAAATGTTTTACTTTCCTTTTATTCATCTGGAGCTTGTTTCACTAGTTTCCCTTCAGACTAAACCCACAGTCAGGTTCTACAATAGAATGTGTTATTACACATTAACGCTCACTGTTCACTGACTTCACGACTCTTTTCTTCTCGTGTTTTAAAGCATTTACCTTTATGTATTATGCATTATGCATGTATTAAATTATGCAGACTCGCTTTAGGCAGTTTTCACATTTTAGCCTTCTTGTGTACCTTTATTCAAAAAGTGACTTAATATTTTTAAAAAAACAAAACAGGATTGTTGTTTGTAACAGAGTAAATTCACATGTTGGGACTGTTGAAGAGTTCATAACAGTCTGGTTTTAGAGTTTTAATCTGCTGCAAAGCCTTTTCCAACCTGACAAGAAAAACTGAATTCAGGGGCGACATTGCTGGTTTTGTGTGTGTCTGTGTTTATGTGTGTGTGTCTGTGTGTTTGTGTGTTTGTGTGTATGTGCACGTGCCGGGGCATGTACTGCATATTTCCTTGTTAATTAACCTGCTTGTCAGCGACGTCCCAATCACCCCGACGAGTTTACATTTCCTCCTGAAAATCTCATTAGTGCCTCACCGCTGAGGATTCGACACTGTCGCTTGGCCAACACACACACACACACACGCTACATCGTTCAACAGAAGAAAGGCAATCTGTACTCCTGTACCCTCGTAGCACCGTGACATTTCCCCACCGTCTCTGTCGCCCGAGACCACGTCCCATATCTCATTTTCCTCCCTCCCTAATCGGATTAACCCCCGGCGTCCCTCAGTGGGCCCCGCTTCTCTATCAATGGAGGACAGCTTGGCTCCTATAGCTGGCAGCTGCACTAAGTGCCTTTAAGATCTGTCTTTTCACGGGAGATGTAGCTGAAATCACTTGCTCACTAATCTGCAGTCTTTAGCAGCGTGAAGAAAATGAGAGGGAGGATCAGGATTTGATTCATGTCGGCTGCTTTGTTCAGGTCGATTGTTCTTCTGGAAGGGAGCGTCTGTTAAATGGTGATGTTGCAGAAAAAGGAGGAACTGTCTCTTTTTAATTCTGTTCACTTGTAAATTCATAATGTGTGTGTGACACAGTGTACGCGATGAACGTACTATGTTAAGCAGGTTGTTTTAAACAGTACGTTTATAGCCCTGGTACATTGTTGAAAGTCCAAATAGAAGAAATGTCCAATAAATATCAAACTCAATCAACAAAGAAGTGACACGCAGCAAGTGCTTAAGATAAAGACAGAATAAACTTGGAAAATTGAAAATTAACAGAAAATAAGTACATAAATAAATTAAACTGTGTTATGCAAACATGTCCTGAGATGATGTTTACATCCATGTAAACCTTCATTTCAGCTCAAAACAAAATGACAACCAGAGACAGAAGAAGAACAACGTCCTGTCAGTTGTCACCTCCTCGTTTTTAAATTCTGCAAAGAGCTGTCGAAGCTGTGTTTTGACTTTTCTAAATGTAAAAGTGTAAAGAAGTGAAAACTGTTTGTCTGGTTGTTGACACCCTCTCTCTCACCTCTCTCTCCCTACGTCCTCCTCTTGTCCCCTCGCAGGTCTTTCTTCGGGAGTCTCTGGAGCATCGCCTGGAGAAGCAGAGGGAGATGGAGGTGCTGAAAGCAGCTATGATCATCCAGGCCCACGTCATGGGCTACATGGCCCGGTACGACTCACACTTCACAGCTCAACTCAAGCCTTCTAGAAAACTCTGAATGTTCATTCTAACCATTCGATCGTATGATGTTGGCCGACACACAGGAAGCAGTACAGGAAGCTGCTGCAGTGCATTGTGGTCATTCAGAAGAACTACCGGGCTTTCTACTGGAGGAGGAAGTTCCTGCTCCTCCGCTGGGCAGCGCTCACCTTCCAGAAGCGAGCGCGAGGCCAGCTGGCCCGCCGGGCCTACAGCCAGCTGCTGGAGGAGAGGAGGAGGAGGGAGGAGGAGGAGCGCCGCAGGAGGGTGGAGGAGGAGGTGGAGAGGTTAGTCAGTGGGGTTTTCATACACATTCTACAAATTGCTGCTCTCATGTCACTATTTTTTCCAGTTTGTGGAAATGGCTGTGATGCATTTGACACAGTTTTTACTTCACGATTAAAGCATCCGTTCAACTGGTAGAATAGATTTTGTCTTAGTGTTTTCCTCTGACGATGGTCTGGACAGAGATCGTGCATATGAGTCCTGATTAGTCTAATAATATCTTTTGTATACTTTATTTATACGAAGTTGTATAATATGGTGACGTGTAACATGTACTTTATCTGTTGTTGTTGGGACGGATTTCTGTCTGACCTTTACGACCTGGATGGATTTTATGGGATTTTAATGCCACGATGAGACGGGAAATGTAATTATTGGTGTTTTGGTAAATCATATCTCTTCCTGTCTGTTTCAGTCGGCTGATGTTTGTCTGTCTGTTTGTGTCTGTGCAGAGAGAGACAGAAGCTGGAGGCTGAGAGACTCGCCAGAGAGGTACAGTGACACTGATTATTAAGACATTCATTTGTGTAAAAGAGTGGATTATTTTCTACTTACTTTCTGTTGTCTCTATTGGCATATTTGGCTGGACTCAGCCTGGATTTATATTTCAGTCTGTCAGACGTGTTGTTCTTATTATGTTTTGTATCTATTTATTTGTATCTTTATTTATGTATTTGTTTGTTTGTGTTTTGTTTACATTTGTTATATTCTTCAGCAAGACAGAGATCGATGCTTCTGATGAAATCTTATCTTCCTTCAGATTTTACGTTCCTTAGTTTATTTTCATAGTAACGAACGAAAAATGATTGGCCGCTCTTTAAAATTTACTTACTTCAAAAATCAGTGTCCAGTTATAACTGGAACCTTTTTCTTAAAAACGGTTATTTTATTATTATTTCAAACTACTTTCAGAACATATCAGCTTGATCCAGGAAACTGATGATAAACAGGGAAGTGGGACCAACACCGAATTGTTTCCTTCAGATAGTTTCTAATTTGGTCTTTTTTCCGTCTTCAGGTCGAGGAGGCCAGAAGACTGGAAGAGCTTCATCGCTCTGAGGAGTCAGCCTCTCTGGCTCAGCCTCAACCTGCAGCAGCGGCTGCAACTTCCCCGGATGTGCCGGAGGAGCTGGAGTCAGCAGAGGCCGTCGAGGAGGCGTCTGAAGAAGAGGAGGCAGTCCGTCCTCACGAGGCGTCTCAGGTGGAGGAGATCCTGCGGCTGGAGCGGGAGATCCAGGCGCTGCAGAGGCAGAAGGAGCGTCAGGAGCTCTCTCTGACCGAGGCCTCCCTCAACCGCCTGCAGCTCCTCCGTGACCAGGAGCTCAGGCGTCTGGAGGACGAAGCCTGCAAGGCGGCGCAGCAGTTCCTCGACTCGCTCAACTTCGACGAGATCGACGAGTGCGTGAGGAACATCGAGAGCTCCTTGGGAGTCGGTGAAGGGGATGAGAAGGAGAAAGACGGTGGACGGAGGAGAGGCAACGACGAGGAAGAGGTCGACGAAGGGTTTGGGGCTGACGACGAAGCCTTCAAAGACTCACCGAATCCGAGCGAGCACGGCCACTCAGATGGCCAGCGGACAAGCGGGATCCGAACAAGCGACGACTCATCTGAAGAAGATCCGTACGCCAATGATGGCGTCATCCCACCTCTGCCGCCAACCACCCTGCTTCACCAGCCGCTGCCTTTGCCGCCGGTGCCTCCCGCCTGCCACAGCGTCTCATCCAGCGGGGATTCGGCCTTCTGCCACCCCCAGGCTTCGTCCGAGGCTCAGTCCGATGACCTGGTGGAGCTCATTCCACCAGACGAGGATTCGGACTACGACCAGGATGACTACGACGAGGGCGCCATCGTGTCCAGTGGCAGCGTGGCCTTCTCCAACCCTCGCAGCGGCCAGTGGTCTCCTGACTACCGCGGGTCTGTGGGCACCTACAACAGCTCAGGGGCTTACCGCTTCAGCTCGGAGGGGGCTCAGTCATCGGTGAGTTGGGGACATTGCATACATCAGATGTTGTCGGTCGGGGCAGTAACTTCTACAGTTGACTAAATGTAGGAGAAAGTTCCAGAGTAGTTCTTTAGTGTATAATGACAAAGGCAGGTGCAGTTCATTTTTCCCTTGCAATTCAAGTCCTAAGCACACTTTTATATTGGTAACACAAACCTGTCAATCACTTAAGTTTTGGTGAGGTTGTGGATTCTTAGAGATCAAAATCTTGTCTGTAATAACAACTATTCCACTGCCGACAGTACAGTAACATTCAGTCACACTAACTTTGCACATCTTGAATGTCTCATTTCTGTGGTTGTTATTCCAGTTCGAGGACAGCGAGGACGACTTTGACAGGTTCGACACCGATGACGAGCTGTCGTATCGGCGGGACTCCGTCTACAGCTGCGTCACGCTCCCATACTTCCACAGCTTCCTCTACATCAAAGGTATCTGGAAAGGACTCAAATGACCTCTGACCCCCAACTTCTATTGGGCAAGAGAAGAGAGAATTTCCCTTTCAAACAAGTATCGTAGTGTTACTCAGATTGATTCTTTTTAAATCTCATATTTTCCTCTCCAGGCGGTCTGATGAACACGTGGAAGCGGCGCTGGTGCGTTCTCAAGGACGAGACCTTCCTGTGGTTTCGGGCCAAGCAGGAGGCTCTGAAGCAGGGCTGGCTGCACAAGAAGGGGGGGGGCTCGTCTACGCTGTCCCGCCGCAACTGGAAGCGTCGCTGGTTCGTGCTGCGACAGAGCAAACTCATGTACTTTGAGAACGACGGCGAGGAGAAGATGAAGGGGGTGCTGGACATGCATAACGCCAAGTAAGAACTGGTCAGGCTACCTCGACGTATCTCAGGTTTTTGAAGGAATGTCTGTTTTATTAGTCTGAACAAACAGAGTAATTAAATAATAAATAGAAAAAAGTTGTAAGAAATTAAAGAGAGCTGAGTGTGGGATGAGATTTAGAATTAAGGAAACGTCACAAGGACTCTGTGCAGTTACATGTCATACATTGACATGGACCAATATTGTGATTATGATATCTGAAACTATCACATGGCCACCAGATGTCGACTTTATAAGAACAGCATTGAAGTAAGAGGAATGCTGCCAACTTCTTTTTAAAGTCATAATGTTTCTTTTAAAGTTAAAGTTTATTTATTGCTTATCTTTTGATGGTGTCCTGGTGGCGATCTGGAAAATTATTGTTCCATTGAAGGCAAATAACAAGACAAACCCTCGACAGGGCTGAGGTCAGACTCCTGGAGGGATTCACTGTACCTACTTTTTTTTTTTGTCATCTGCAGAGAAATCATTGATAACACAGGTAAGGAGAATGGAATCGACATTGTGATGCCGGAGAGGACCTACCATCTGATCGCCGAGTCTGCAGAGGATGCCAGGTAAGCTGTGTGTTTCTTTCAGATATGTCAAACAGCGATTATACCTGAATCAAAGAGGCAGCTCAAACGGCTTTACAGGACAGATTTGAAAAGAGAAAACGCAGAAAACTAGAGCCGGATTAAAAGACTTCACGCAGGTCTGACTATGAGGAAAAAAAAGAAACATAATACCTAAACACTCTTTTCATTTTTCTCTAACTCCTTCTAGTCTCATTATATTCGGTAAAATGAGGTATAATGAGAAGTCGCTGTGGGGTCGTGTGTGTGTGTGTGTGTGTGTGTGTGTGTGTGTGTGTGTGTGTGTGTTGGCAGCAGGTTTTTCTCTATCTGCCTTATTTGTACACACACTTACTTTCCAAAATGTAATCTCTTATGCTAGAAATTACCCTTGGACAAAATTAACTTGGATCAAACATCAAATCTGAAAATCCTCTATTATTATCTACTCTTAACTATTCCTCTTGGCGTCTTAATGTCAATGTTTTTAATGTGTTTACCTTTAGATGTAGCGGACTAATAAAATAATGTCAGTTGGCTTGAAATGATTTTGCATGAAAATCTAAAATGATGTCCCAGTTGAGTGAGATAACTTAAAATGGACTTTAGAAGCTGAGAGCTTCGGACACGTCCCGTTCGTCCTGTCGATGCTGATGAAGGTGTCTTGTGGTTGCAGCCAGTGGTTCAGTGTGCTGAGTCAGGTCCACGGCTCCACAGAACAGGAGATCAGAGAGATGCACGACGAGCAGGCCAACCCCCAGAATGCTGTGGTGAGTACTGTGGGAAGTTTGATGACTGTGCTGAGTGTTTTTAGGAAGACAGTTTAATTTAGTCGTTTAATATTGGTGCTGAAAACCTTCAACTCACTTTCAAATGACGTCTTAACAACAACAAGCTCGTCTTCCCAGAACTTAAAAGCACTTAATCTTCAACTCTACAACTGAACAGTAAATGTGACTTCATGAGTTTGTCCTTTGTTAGATTTTTCAAGCTTTAAAATCTCCAAAAACATTGTTACTGGTACGAGTGTTTCAATGACGAAAGTGTGTATTTTAAGATCTAACATGCTAAACATTTCGAGGAATCATTGTAGGGGTGAGGATCGAATCTCTCAAAGCAAAGCAAATTTTATATTTATACATGTTGCCATATCATGTGGATTGGAAATGACCTGTTCTTCAGTAAACTGAAGTGAGAAAACTTTAATTGATAAAACATTTGGACCAAAATATCCAACCAGAGAAGAGAAAGTGCTTCATCACGTTGGCACCACAATCCTGTAAAAACAATCAGACTAAACAGATCTCAGCTCATGTGTCTTTTCTTTGAGTGAATCTGCCTCTGTTCGTGTTTCTTCTCTTTCCAGTGACTTTGTTGCACCTTTAAAATACTTCGCGATCAGTTTTAGATGCGTTTTATTTTCATCATCTTCATTATCTTTAGTTCTTTTCTATTCTATTGTGTCTGTTGTTCCTGTGATTGAATGTGCTGCTGCTGATATACCTGTGTGCACAAGTTTCCCTGAACACCGTCTCTCTCTCCCTCCCTCTCTTCAGGGAACGTTGGACGTGGGCATGATCGATTCAGTTTGTGCCTCAGATAATCCAGAGAGGTGAGAAAACTCAAGTTCACGTTACATGTTGTTTTATTTTCAACTCTGCCAATAGGGGGTGCTGCTCTTTTAAACATGTTTACAAATCAAGCAGTGACCTGGACACAAAAAGTAAATGATTCCTGTTTTATTACTTCAGTTTGTCGTCTCATTCTGCTCAGAATGTGTTTAAGTTGGTCGTCTGGTTGACAACAGGATAAAGCTCAAAAAACCACATGACAGAGTTTATGGAGTTTATGATTGGTCAGCTATTATCAAAGTGTTTGATCCTTATTCTTCTTATTATTATTATCACCTCCATTAACTGCATTGAACCATTGCAGGCCGAACTCCTTCGTCATGATCACGGCCAACCGCGTGCTGCACTGCAACGCCGACACACCCGAGGAGATGCACCACTGGATCACTCTGCTGCAGCGCTCCAAAGGAGACACCCGCGTCGACGGGCAGGAGTTCATCATCCGAGGTGACAACACGGTCGCTTAACGTCCCTTTGCTCTTCACGCCTTTTGAGGGCTGCAGTCCCAGAATGCATTTAGAAAGAGACGTAGGTCAGATTTACAACAGCAGAGCAACAACACACAGATATGAACAATGTCAGAGGAACATCTGCAAAGTAGATGAATCATTACTGATGTCGTCAGATCTTTTTATGTGTTAAGTTATTAAGGTTTACATGTGTGGAAGCTTATGTCAAATCAGTTTCAAGCATTTTCTGAATTTCAAAAGGCATTAAAACCTGAAAACCTGACAGGAAATGTCTAAATAATTAAGTGCAGAAAACAAAAATGTCCAAATAGTTTTATGTGATCTGCAGGTTTTGGGAAAAGATGCACAGGTTGAACTTTACGATTAAGTGTTTTCACACCGGGCGTTCTGATCGCTGCTGCGTGTCGGGCTGACTGCGCACCTTCTAATGACATGGGCAGGCACAAAATTGGAGCAACACAAATCTCTGATTTCTTTCCAGGCTGGTTGCACAAAGAGATGAAGAACAGCACCAAAGCCTCGCTGAAGCTGAAGAAGCGCTGGTTCCTGCTTACCCACAATTCCCTGGACTACTACAAGAGCTCGGAGCGTAACGCCCTGAAGCTGGGAACGCTGGTGCTGAACAGCCTCTGCTCGGTGGTTCAGCCGGACGAAAAGGTCTTCAAAGAGACTGGTGAGAAAAAGAAAAGGCTTGATTCACTAAAGTCTGTGTCTAACGTCTGTGCTTTGTTTTTGTCCGTTCCTTCACCTCGTCATCTAACGCGACCGGTTTCTTGTGTCGTCCTGACAGGCTATTGGAACGTGATCGTGTACGGCCGTAAGCACTCGTACCGTCTCTACTGTAAGCTGCTGAATGAGGCCACGCGTTGGGCCAACTCCATCCAGAACGTCATCGACACCAAAGCTCCCATCGACACGCCGACACAGCAGCTCATCCAGGACATCAAGGTGGGAAACTTCTTCTTGTAAAGATGATGGAATCGTTCTCCATTTAATTGTGAACTATCATAATTTCAAAAATTAGCCCTCATTGTCTTAAATGACTACAATGACAAACACTCACTGCACGATCCAGATGGAGTTCAAAGACCGAAGTGATGCAAAGATGTCAGTCCTCATTTTAGAATTACCTTCATCCCAGTAAACCCTCAGACACAAAACAAAGATTTCTGTCTAAATAATCGTCGTCGTATTGAAGTCAGGCTCCTCTGCTCTCTGCAGGAGAACTGTCTGAACTCGGAGGTGGTGGAGCAGATCTATAAGAGGAACCCCATCCTTCGCTACAGCCACCACCCGCTGCACTCGCCGCTGCTGCCGCTGCCCTACGGGGACATCCATCTCACCGGTGAGTCACACAGACGTGAAGCAAAAGAACAGTCAGAAGGTGAGACTGAAATATCAGGGGGAAAAAAGCTGCTGCTTCTGGGAATTTTAATCTTTCTGAACTTATTTTTTATATATATCAAACTAAACATGTAATTTTAGATTCAATCACCAAATTACTTCAATATTTCCATCAAAGAACTCTTTCCTTTGAAAAGCCTTAATGCCTGTTGTTAGTTCATCTCTTTATCTATTTATTTATCTCCTCCTGTTATTTTTGAAGCTTAGGTTTTACCCACCTAACTGTGATACGTTCAGTGTCTCTTTCTAACAGGATTTTAGCCTGAAGTGCTTTAACTATCAACCTTCCAAAAGGCACCTAAGTTAGACCATGACCAAAACATGTGAATATGAAATCCAAAGAAGTTGTCGATATCTGTGCTGTTCTGTATCATACCTTTTTTCCTGAGGATGTCAAGGAGCTATGGATAGTAACATTATCGAATGGCAGGAATTTCATTTCATTTAAGATTGAAAAGATGGACTTGTTTAAACTTTAGGTGTAAATTTGATGCAGAATTCATGAGAAGACACAAACAATGTGAGTTTTTCACTCTAATGTTTGTCACTAGCAAGGTAAAATGAAATTGACAGATTTTTAAAGGGAGTTTGGTGACTCTCTGCACAGATGAGGCTTAAGGCCAAAAATAACCAGACTGGAGACCACAGAACACGTCAAACACTGTGATGCACTTTAAGTAGCTACGTGATCACAATCCAACCATGAGCACAGACCATCCGTCGCGTCACTAACCTCTTCCCTCTGTCCCGTTCAGTTCCAAGATCCAGAAGCTACACAACGCTGCAAGATGAAGCCCTCAAAGTGTTCAGCTCTCTGCAGCACCTGGAGGGCGTGGCCGACCCGGTGCCCATCATCCAGGGCATCCTGCAGACCGGCCAGGAGCTCAAACTCCTGCGGGACGAACTCTTCTGCCAGCTGATCAAGCAGACGACTCGGCCGCCGCAGCCTGGCAGCCCCGGGAACCTCTGCAGCTGGAAGATCCTGGCCTGCATGTCCTGCACCTTCATCCCGACCAGGAGCGTCCTCAGATACCTCAAGTTCCACCTGAAGAGGTATTGGCATGGATGAAGACAAAAAATACAGATCCACAATACATTTTGAGTTGATGTGATCTCCCAACGTTGAACATCCCGAATCACTCTCTCCACAGGACTCGAGAGCTCTTCCCCGGGTCGGAGATGGACCGTTATGCTGCCTTTGCTCTCGACTCTCTGAGGAAGACTCGATCCAGAGAGAACGTCCCGTCACAGGAGGAGATCCGCTCCATCGTGGCCCGGCAGGACATGAGCACCACCGTTCACTGTCACGGAGGAGGATCCTGCAAGATCACCATCAACTCCCACACGACGGCCGGGGAGGTGGGTGACAGCAGCTGCAGCGCCGCCGGCTTGTGATCTGCAGCTGTAGTTTCTGCATCGACTCAAACTGTTAGCTGGTGTTTATTTTTCACGCCACCTGTTGCTGAAGTGCTGTGGGTTAAAAGAAATAAGAGAGCAAGCAATAATTTTAGAAATGCATAATAACACTGAATTCAATGACATTGAAATATATCCAGAGTGTTTGTGTTTGCAGAAGAGTGACCTGTCGGCCATGGAGCAGATCTGTGCTCTCCAGTAGTTCAATATTTAAACTGATCTCATCTGATCTGCATGATTTAACAGTGGATTATTAGGCAGTGCCTCTGAAAATAGTGTTGGTTGTTTGTGTCTTATTCTGTGTGTGTGTGTGTCAGGTGGTGGAGAAGCTGATCCGCGGCCTGGCCATGGAGGACAGCAGGAACATGTTTGCTCTGTTTGAACACAACGACACCACAGAAAAAGCCATCGAGAGCCGCACGGTGGTGGCCGACGTCCTCGCCAAGTTTGAAAAGTAAGCGGCACAGTGTGGACGTGTGTGCGTTGGTCGGTGTATGTTTTTGATGTCTTTGTCCTCCGGTCTTCATCACCTCCGTCTCTGGTCTCCAGGCTTTCAGCCAGCGCAGACGAACACAACACTGGCTGGAAGTTTTACTTCAAGCTCTACTGCTTCTTGGACACAGACAATGTTCCCAAAGACAGCGTGGAGTTTGCCTTCATGTTTGAACAGGTAAGACAGAATTTAAAACCAGGCAGTCAATCTGCTGTGCAGAGGCCTTAGATTCCTACCTGCAGTCAAAAAATTAAAACTGATGAGACAGATAAAAAATTATGTTCAGCCAATGATTATTGTCATTATTGATTAATCTGATTATTGTCTCCATTATTTGGTATATTACAATCCCAAAGATGTTTAGTTTTTGTTGATACATTGAACAATTAACCAAGTATCAAAAAAGCTGCAGACTTTGGATTTGAATCTTCTGTCGACTGACAGGTTGGACTTGTTTTACCTCATGTATTGCAGGTTCCAGTTTTGACAGAAGCATAACTAGAAAAAATAGCTTCCTTACTTGTTCTTGAAGCTCATTACATGTTCTGTCTGTCGGCTGTCTACAGGCCCATGAAGCTGTCATCCGTGGTCAGTATCCGGCCCCTGAGGAGACTCTTCAGTTCCTGGCTGCCCTGAGACTTCAGTACCTCCTGGGTGATCACAGCTCCCAGGCCAACTTCCCTGAAATGTCCCAGGTGTTCCCCATGGTACGACTGCGGGCCCGGGTGCAGAACTCGGCCAAGACGTTCGCCCCGGGCGCCGGCTCGGTGGCCGACCGCTCGGGGACGTCGGAGAGGAAACGCTCCAGCTTCCTGGAGGGAACGCTGAGGCGGAGCTTCAGGAGCGGCTCGCTGAGTCGGCAGAAGCTGGAGGAGGAGAACAGCCTGGAGGCGTGGATGAGGGAGGAGGCGGCGGCGGTGAGAACTAGCGTGATGGACAAGTGGAAGAAATTTCAGGGGATGAACCAGGAGCAGGCCATGGTCAAGTACATGACTCTGGTGAAGGAGTGGCAGGGATACGGATCCACGCTGTTCAACGTCGAGGTAAGAACAGAGAAAATAATGTCTGATTTTTGGATTTATCAGTCTGCTTGTTAACAAGACACAATTATTAACAGTAACTATTGAGTGGATGTGTGATTAAGTGTCAAAGAGCTGTGAGATAATGTGTTTGAAAAGCCTACGTACCTTAAAGTTCCGCTTATTTTGTTTTTCTATCAAACTAACAGTGGAGTATCATTGTGTCAGAAATAGTGTTAGAATATTTCATGCAGTCTGGTAATGAGACTATTTCTTCAGTGGCTGTTATCTCAGTTTTTAAACTATTGTAATGTCAACAGGTCGTTGCAGCGTACATGTTGCAAAGGCATAAGAAATACTTACAGACACAGATCGGCCTTCTTTTCCGGTCAGCCTTCACCAGTCGAACCTCAGAGCTCTCACGCTTGTTGTTTCTGCTCGTCATTTAGTGTCGGGACGGAGCTTTCCCCTCTGAGCTGTGGCTGGGCGTTAGCCGGGAGGCCATATCGGTGTACAAACGAGGGGAGCCGTGGCCTCTGGAGGTTTTCCCGTATGAACAGATTCTCTCCTTCGGAGCTCCGCTGCCCAACGCCTACAAGATCGCCGTGGAGGGCCGAGAGCTGGTCTTTGAAACTCAAATGGTTTGTACAACACAATTCCTTTAAAGAACTGTTGGTTTCTTGAAGTGAAATAAACAATATGAATATTTGAAGGTAACCTCAAGGTCAAATCATTTTACAACTAGCCGACAGCTCATATTCACATGTCAAAGTTCAGCTCTACAGAAAAGCACTGCACAGATTTGCCTTCACCAGCGAATCGGCCGATTGCAGCGATTCCTTTGGAATAAACAAGTTTTGGTCTGTAATTTAATTTAATTGCTGGTGTGACTAAGCCTAAAATAATAAATCCTCTCACATCTAGAAAGATAATGAAATGAGACACCAGCCTTTGATCTGGAAGCATCATGACTTGTATAAACACTCCTCACCCTCTCCCCTTCAGGTCATGGACATCGCCAAGCTCATGAAGGCCTACATCAGCATGATCGTCAAGAAACGCTACAGCAACTGTCAGTCCGTCAGCAGCCACGGCAGCCAGTGTAGCGCCTGGTGAACTCCGCCCTTCAACTCTCGAACTGACCGCCACTTGCCGGAGCGCCGCAGAGCGTGGCCGCCGCCGGCCGTGCCTGGACGCCCGCCCCTTTGACGTGTCAGACCGACTCTGAATGCTGCAGACAAACCACAATGCTCTTAATGTTAACTAGCTCAAATTAATCTTGACTGGTTTCATTCCAAAACATTAAACATCCACACCTGACACCAGAACTCTAAAAGACACACAGCAATCATTTCAAGCTGGAAGGATCTGCTGCTTTTGGTTGAGACTTCAGTGTCGACATCGGTGCTCTCTGCTGAAGTGTCCTTGAATGATGACCGCTAAACTCAGCTGTGATCAATGGGGACTACATTTGTATATATGTACTATCCAAAACCACAGATGTTGTGGACAGTGCGGCACAGACTAACAGGCCTTCAACAAGAAGCTGCACACAGATCTGATCTCTGATTACAACATTTCATATTATAATAGGTATGAGGTTGAGGTGGATCGATACCACAGATACTTGTCTTGAGCATCGCTACAAGTGTCAGCAGGACGTTAGAACACATTCTGGGCACATTCAAATTAACAAATTCATTTTAAAAAGTATCAGTGATTCTAGACCTAGATCTGCTGCCACCCGTCAAGCCCTACTGCAACCCACTGTGATGTACCTGATGATGGGGGAGGAGCCTGTGGACCCGTGCAAATGCCACGAAGGGTCGTAAATGTCAGTAGGAACATTTTCAGGTGTCTCAAATCAAAGAGTGAGAATGTAAAGAAAACTGACAAGAAACAACCTGAAAGCCCTGGAGACTATCGGGGACAATCTGACCACACCTCAATATCCTTATTGGCATCATTGCATTAATTGGTTTGCCTCCTGAAACCATGAAGAAGAACCTTGAATCGAAGGTTTTATGACAGGTACAGCATTAGCAAAGCTTCTACAATGAAGACATCCCTTTAAAAAACTTAAAGGGATTTTCTAATATAACACAATGTTGTGTTTAACAGCAAAATAGAGAAAGTGCACTGAAGTCAAGTGGCCCATCGCGTCGACATGAACACAGAGAATGATGGGTGTTAATCTCGTCATTTCAGGCCAGAAACGATCAGACAATAGCAAAAGTACATGACAGGAGCAATTTATCAGAAGCTTTTCATCCTGACACCAGTTTCTCAGACCAAAGAAAACCAGTTGAAGGTTGAACACAACTCTGTTTTCTCATTTCGTCAGTTCACTCGAAAAGTACGGATGCGTCTTGTTTTGGAATAAAACGGTTCTGAAATCTAATGTGGCACGACGAGGACGGCTGCTGCAGGATGGGGCTATTTTGTTACTGAGGTTTTTGTTTGTGTGTGAGAGAGAGAGAGTGAATGTGAGTTTTAACAGTGCGTCTACATGTCTGAATGTAAAAAAAAAAAGCAGGAGATAGAGACAGAGACTAGTTACAGCCTACAAGCCTTTTCCTCTGCTTTGAAAAACTCTGGGACTCGACCTTCTACACGAACCTTCTCCAGGATGAACTGTAAATAATATGCAACTGTACTCGTCTCAAGCATTTCAAGTTTGTGATTGATTGATCTGCTGATGAAGGTCACACAAGTGCCTGTTCAAACGAAAACAGGACAAACTCGACTCTCATCGATGCCACTCTTGTTCCTGTGTAACCAGGATCTGAACGGTGCTCCCACGTTCCCTTTAACTACCAATGTACTTACACTGCACAATCTGTCCAGCTCGGCAAGTTTTTCAAGCTAAACTCGAGCGTCTAAAGTTTGGGTTTTGTAACAAATCTGTTTTCTTAATATGTCAAAACACCTGCATCCATAGTTTTCAGTGTAAGCCCCCACGTCTGGTGTCAGATTGGAACTGGTTCCACTTTCCAGAGAACTAAGGTTGGGCCGTATGCTGATCTATAAACAGAACACGGTCAGATAGATAAATTAGTCAAATCGATTTTGTCGTACTGTTTGTACCAAAGTATGAAATCTACTTCACAAATATTTGTGCTGAACTGCTTCACAGTAATATGGATTTCTATGCGAGTCTTGTATGAAAGTGCATCGATTTGTCGGCGATCTCATTTGCTGGATTAGTCAAAATCTAACATTCCTGGTTATTTTCTCAGATGATTCTCCAGAAAACCTGCTCTATGAACTTACATATGCTAAATAGAGTCTTTAATTCATATGATCCACTCTTCATGGTCAGAAAACATGGTCTTTAATCAGCCACTACAACGACGTGTTGCTATTTTTATTCTTGCTTCTTTAAACTACAGAGGCCTTGAGTCATTTATCACCTACTTCCTGGGATAAATACTTCAATGATGTTTGAAAAACCTGCATACTAAGAGATGAGTAATCATGTTTCTGTTCATTGAAGTTCTGCAGAAGGCTTTAAAACATTACAGGTCATTTAGATGGTAACGACCCACAGAAGTTAGCGATGGATTCAGATGTGATCGTGCAGATTTTAGTTTGAACGACTTGCTCAGCTGGACTTTTGGCAATGTAACATTCCTACAACATTTCACTGGAGCTCCGCGGGCGGCAGATCCATCCAAAGACGCGTGTGCAGGTTTCTTCCACAGTGCCTTGTTGTATATTGTGTACACTTATTTTGTTTTCCATGTGTGGTTCCCTTTTTTTGGTATAATGTGCAATGTTATATATATTATATAATCATGTGGCTGTACATTTTATACTGTAAGTCTTTGCCTTCTATTTTTTCTCCTGAATGACGACCGCATGGCGATTCTCTCAAGATAAAAATCTTGCTGTATTTTTCTCTACGCAACCATCCAACTGACAGTGGATCTTTGACACAATACTGGTATGTTGTTTTTTTTTTATCTGTATTAGATGTGTTATGTATTGAAAGGACAATTCTAACAATAAATGGTTACACATATTGTCTGAAGGCTTTGAATGGGTCGGTGTCTACATTGGTTTTGGAAATGTGTACTGGACTCACCAACACTGGATCTTCTTCCTCTTTCGTCCTCTGGGTCTCGATGTGTAGCGGCTGCTGCTGTCACACCGGCCGTCTGGTGAAGTTCAGCTCTTTAAAAAGATGCACTTTAATTCAATGTCATGTCCGGTAAATAACCCACGCTGCTCTCTGTGTATATAAATATTCTTTATACATTACATCCATGTTACATTCAAAAGAAATAGAAATACAGCCAACAGCAAAAGTCACATTCAAGTCATTTCTGTGCTGCGCATTGGGGCGTTGTCACCCAGCCTCCTAAGGCACCAAAAAAATCAAACGACCCAAATAACATAGGTCGAGAACGGAGCCCCACACCCGTCCCTCACAACCCGAACTCCACAGGGCTCCCGGAAGCTCAAGAGAATGACATACGGACACATCCAAACCACAATTTTCAACAGCTGTATTTATACCGGCACAAATCATCTGAGGATCAAGTTAGAACCACATTCAAAAACCACCATATTTGCTGCCTGTGTTGTTGTGTGAAACTAAAACCTCAAGATCTTTTTGACATCAGGGGTTTTTTTTGTGCTCATTTGCAATCGGTCTAAATCACTGAATCCCGCATCATCTAATAGTCAAGATTTCTCTGTACAAAACATAAAGCAGGTTTATCCCGAGGAAACACAGTGAGAGAGATACAAAGCTCTCGATCGTTCAGCAGTTTTGGAACGATTCAGTTTGAAACTCAAAGCAGATACAGATATTAGCTAAATCCAGCTTCCAACAGTTTCCCTGATAATCAGACTGAAAAACCATGTGTTTGACTTGTTCATCCCGCCGCTGTGCTCATGTCAGCTGACTTCCACCAGCATCCAACAACATCATTAGAAGTGGAGGAGCTACTAATTAGAAGGAAAATAGAGAAAAAGACCGGAGCTCGGGATCTGACTGCTCCACTTGAGCCCAAGTCAACCCGGGTCCATTTTCATTCATCGTATATCTACTATTGTAAACTAGAGGCGTAGCAGCTGAACTCGTTCACCATGTTCAACATCTACAGTTCTTCCCAGGAACCCAGCTAAAAATGTACAGTCACTCATCACTGTAAGATTAAAGATGACCAGAATATCTGAAGATATTTTAAACTAATTAAAATGCCAATTTAAATTTATTTCTACGTTTAACTACCTGTTCAGTCATATTTTACTGACAACTCCCACACATCCTGTGGTAAATAATGCAGAAGTGTTTAAAAAAAGCAAACAAGCATGGCCTTCGCTCAATTACAGCCAAATGTAAGGATATAGATGCACAGTGACCATGAACATTTATTAACTCTCACACAGACAACTCTGCAGGCCTAAACCATCAAGTGTGTGACGATGTGAAGCTTTCCCATCACTGCCTTCTGACCCACGACATAAAAGGTGGAGGTGGCTGTGGTTCACATGTCTGACTATACTGAGAATAAAACACAAAGGCAACGACACCACACGTCAGTCCACTGAACTGCTGAGATTGTTTCGAGGACCGGCCCCAGAGCAGACAAACATTTCTAAGTCATTAGGAAAATCGGCAAAAAAAACAAAAACCCAATGAGATTGTGACGAACTAAAAGTCCAGAGTCACTCAGATTGTTCCCACCAAGTGTGAACCGTCAGATGTTTCGTTCCTGTATAAATACTGCCTGGTGTTACACCGATGTTACACGAATGACGACCTCTCCTGAGTCACTGTCTTGGCTGAGGTTGTTTCGGGGCAACAGGCCGGGGCAGAAGGGGGCCAAACAGAGGCAGGTCCATGGCTGTGGCCCCAGCTGGGTGGGGTGTAAGGGGCCGTTGGGCCCAAAGGTGACCAGAGGCAACCAAAGCGTCCTGGGGGCCAATGAGGAATGGCCAGTGCTCGTCTCCTCCATGTCCTTAGCCTTATCGTAGCTCTGAACATCCCAGTGGAGGTTGACGGCCCGCCAGCGCATGAAGACATTATACACTGCCGCCCCCTCGTGGACGATCAAGCCTGTTACGTGGACAAAAAAAGTCACATTTTATAGATCATCAATCATTGTCAAACTCCAGGAAATATTCTGAATCAGGTTTTTTTTTTCTTTTTTCTTCAACCTCGCCTGCCTCATCTTCTTTCAATCAGTTTATGACCTAAACATCTTCTGAGGGACTGAGACACGAGCCTGACGTTACGGATGATGTCAGGCTTACAGAGACCTTTCCTGCCATCACACACTGCTGTAACTTCTGGAAATATCTCTGTGTACGGTTGCATTATACATTTGACCTGTTAGCAATATAACAGATCAATGACACCAAACAACAAAATGGACCCAAGATGCCAAATATTTCCATATGTAAACATGAAAATACAAAATCCTTCATGTATAATTGACCCCAGTGTTGTTTGGTGTGTTTTACATTCTGCTGATGACTGAGGCTGCATGAATCGCTGCCGGGCTCACCTACGCAGACCAGGTCCATGAAGCCGTACATGCCATAGCAGATCTGGAAGAGGACGTCACGGCGCTGCCACATGGCCTGCGGGCTGAGAGCTGACCACAGCAGCCAGGAGATGCTGGCCACCAGGAACAGAGAGCCCAGGAACACGGCGATGATCTGCACCTTCTCCACCAGAGTGATGGTGATGGACTGCCACTGCACACACACAGAGGAGAGGCAATGCATGAGATGAAAGACAAAAAAAGCCTTTCAAATCAACCCATGTGACTGAGATCATTCCTCCTCTTCATACAAGCCCTCACTGGTAAACATGCCATCATTTTCCAGTCAACCTCTACAGCATTAACAAGCTGGCCGTCATCACTATTTAAAGCTGGAATGGGATCTGTAGAGCAGCCTGAAAAAAGTTCATACTACTACAACTAATATTATTAATAGTAATGATAATAATAAAATATATATGAGGTGCATATGGAGCTCACATATATCTATAATGAATAATGTTGGATCAGAATCCTATAAATTTTAAAATATCTCTACCTTTACTCATGAATAACTTAAAGCACAGTAATCCAACCATATCATCCTGCATGCATTAAGAACATAGGCATCAGTCACCTTTTTCATCATTCTGATGTGTTTCCCTCTACGTGTTCTGTAACTGCAGGCAGGAAGGCGTTTTACAGTATATATATATGATCTGTCTGCAGAACAAACTGTTCAGGTACAATCTGAGGAGCTGGACCTTCATGTGTTGGGATCCCAACGTTTCCAAAAAGCCAAGTATGTGTGTCTCTCACACACATCCAAACGAGCCTGTCCTCCAGCCCGACTGGCAGGATCCTCACCTGGCTGGAAAACCACGTCAGCCAGAACAGGGCAGGTTACAACAAAGGGCAGGAACACAGAATCCCGACCAGACAGTTTAACGCCGTCCTGAGACCTCGCTACAAGCGCGACAAAATCTCTACAAAGGACACGAAGGAGGCCAAGAGGAGGAAAAGGCTGTGTGCAGAGCAAATATGTGTAACAGAGCCAAATCAGTAACGAGAGTGAACAGGAAAGAGGAGAGCGGAGGAGCAGAAAACCAAAAGCGCAGAATAAAGTTTATGAAAACAAGTTGGAAACAGAAAACTGACGACGCTGAGCGGAAGCTGCACAGTGCTCGTTTCAGAGGGAAAGACTTCAGGCAGACTGAGTGGACCGAAAGCAGAGCTCTGCTGAGCCTCAGCTGTGTGTTTGTTCAGTCTGCCAGTGACTCAAGTCCCATCTGGAGCGAACAGCTCTGCAAAGGCCTGAATGTTCTTCAGTGAAAGAAACCATCCAGAATGCAGATATTTTAAGCCTCAGGAGTCTCTGTCTGTTCAGCTTTGGAGGAAAGGAGGACTGAAGGAATCCTGACGTTTCAAACTGACAACAGGGATCTGAAGACGAAATGGAAACACAGCAGGTTCACAGTCGACGCTACGTGTCCTTCAAGCTACCGAAAACCACCGGCGCTATTTCTGTGTCCTCTTATATATATATTTTAGATGCACAATAGTTCTTTCAATTCAGCTGAGCCGAACTCTGAGGATATTGTGTTTCACTTCCGTAAAAGACAAAGGATGCAAAAGAAACAGATTTTTTAAAGCAGAGGAAAATATCCTGATTTATAGCCCATAATATGAACGGAGCTTCCAAAACACTGAGTGCTACACTTCCCATAATGCATCTTTCAGAAGGCCCCGCCTGTGAAATGCTCAGGTTTTTTAAACTCCACACCAGCAGTTTGTTACACCTGCTTTCTGTGAACAGGTCTGCGGTCAGATAAAGTGCTAGAAGAGTGCAAGTGTCATGGTGGAGGAGAAACACAAACCAGAGAGATATTGTGCAACCTGGGAACCCGTTCTTCTTTTTATTATTACTGATTTATAACTGACACATAAAGCTTTAATAAATTACATTACAGCTATGCTATAGTGGCTCTGTGAGGCTGGATGTAGGTGCAGAGGTGCTCTGAGCTACAGGCTAATGTCAGCATGCCACCACATTCTCCACCAACAGCTAATTTCATGACAATGCATCCATCAGCTGTTTCATTTCAGCCCAGACCAAAGTGGTGGACTCTGGGACATATGTTGGCATCATTACAGGCTGTTAGCACGACTGAAAATGTGCCGTCTCCAAGCCCAAACAACCCTGATGACTTTTCTTCATTCATAAATAAAGAATAGCTGCTGTTCAACGTGCTCATTTAGACGGTCAAGAAGCGCCACATTTGGGTTTTGAAACCGAGTTGGAGTGAAACATTTTGCACAAAGGGCTCTGATGGACGCAGGAGGGCTTATTTGTTGTCAGTTTGCCAGTGAAACTGCTTTTACCAGTTCAGCTCTGTGTGGCTGTTTTCCTCCACCAGAGAAGCTCTGAATATTTTTGAGCATGAAACAAACTGGTGGGTCGATACATCATTGTAAAAACAATCTGTTGTTAAAGCCTCTGTAATAATTTAGAGAGCTCGCTGGTGGGAGAAAACTGTAACCTCAAAGGTTTATGGCTGTAAAAAGAAGCGAAAAAAAAAGCCATAAAGAATATAATGGATGCAGTTTAGTGTCACACTGCTTGTCAGACATTAAAATTACAAATCTGATAAGAGTGTTTTTCAGGAAGAGGAGCACGGCTGTTTGAATGAAACCCACAAGTTCTCTGTTCTCAGTGAATAATGGAACAGCACATGACTTCAGCGTTAACGATTTAGACAGAGCAGCATTTAGTGGCATCGTGTAGAGTTCAGGTTAGAATAAAAATGGGCAGTGACACTGATCACCACCACTGGCTGAAGTCACATGATTCGCAGTGAAACTGCAGGCTTTAATTCAGACCTATCTTTGACGTCAGAGCACCTTCATCGAGAGCGTCCTCATGAAAGACAGATGTGAGATTCCTAACAACAGTCCACACGGATTTCTTTGACCATGAAATAACAGGTGAGTTTTAGTTGACTAAATCCAGCTAAACCTGAATGACAGAGATGGCAGATCAGAAAACACATCAATCTGGTTTCATATCTTTTGCTGGCACACACACACACACACACAGACACAGACACACACAGACACACACACAGACACACAGATCATTATACCTCATCAGACCGAATATAATGAGTAAGAAGGAGTTTAACAAAAATGAAAAGAGTGTTTAGGTATTATGTTTCTTTTTTTTCCTCATTGTCAGATTTTTCCTACCTTTAATTCTGTTTTATTTGTTTTCTTCATCAAGCTACATTTGAACATTCAGTCTCTTTCATTCATTACTTTTGTTATGATGAATGTCATGTAAAGATATTTGTAATATAAAGGTCAGTAGCCGCGACAAGTGACTGCATCTTGAAGTCTATATTCTGTATCAGTCTGCTGGTTCTCACTGCGATCACCGGCAAACACAGACCGTTTTAAACAGAGACAAGCAGCGGCGTAAAAACCAGCCCGTCTGCAGGGCTTTACCTGCCACGGCCTCTTCATGTTGATGGCGATGACGTGGAAGCGGTAGCAGCAGAGCTCGCAGGTCCAGCAGCCTCGCTCACTGATCCACTTCAGCAGGCAGTGCTGGTGGGTGTAGCGGACTGAGCCGTCACACCGACACGGGTTCAACAGGTCGCCCTGGAGGCCGGAGAGAGGGCCAAGGTCAGACATGAGCACAGATCAAATGGGGGGCAACAGGTGGCAGGATGGAGGGGGGCAAATAACAAGAAAAGAAATGCTATAATAAGAAAGTAAGATGTTGTCATAAGTGTTATATACGTACAGCTGTACGACGTCTGGAGCAAAGCGTCCCAACACATTACACATGACTTCAAACACGTCTTCACCGTTGGATCAGCGCTCTCTTAAAGAACCGTACCCTGGTATCACTCTGGGCCGGCAGACTAACTTAAAGGCCATCAAATTCCATCAAAACATGGTTCAGTGAGAAAAACTATGAATTAACTTGAATCATCATAACAATAATTGAATCTTTTTGTCCAGGTTTAGGAGCAAAAACCTGCACAACTAGTGGCATTCCCATCAACCTCAGCTGCACTTTGTGTTTATTGCTAATTAGCAAATGTTTACATGCCAACACGCTCAAACTAATATTGAGAAGATGGTAAATGTAACAGCTTAAGATCAGCAGGTTAGTGCACACAGCTTTAGTCTTGTTTGTTTCTGTAACACAAAAAACTAATGCTGGACTCAAACAGTGTCCGGGCTTCCTGTGTTTCATCGCTGCAACGGCCCTAAAGAAGATTTAACAATGGGACATGAAGCAGCAAACCGCTATTTAATCATGATTTATTCACATCTAGTCCCGTGCTTCTATGATTTTGACCACTCGCTGTAAAACCACTGACAGATTGAACCTCAGAATCTTTTCAGGAACAGAGAGAAACCATCTGCTCTTGGGTTGATATTCTCCCCAATATTAATCTTACGTCCATTTTCAAAGTCTACGAGTCAACTTTCCCATCATCCTTGTTTTCTGGCCTCAGTTTGTCCTTTTCCCCAGCAGCTCGTACATCAAAGAAAACACACGAGTTGTTCACCGGAGGGCTTTACCAGCATCGCTCAGATCAATGATCATTTGTCAAAGCTGCAACACTCGCAGATATTAACGGTGGGACGCGGCGTGACATTAATCATTACAGCCGTATCTACTCGCCCTGATGTTTTTTCTTCTTCCTCGAGGCGTTCTTCAGGCAGCCATTACTGTAGCTTTGACCTGCCGGCTGGGCTGTGAGTGGCATATCAATAGTATATTAAGGTCAGTGGTCAGGGAGC
This sequence comes from Holacanthus passer, assembly GCA_025331565.1. Lineage (NCBI taxonomy): Eukaryota > Metazoa > Chordata > Actinopteri > Pomacanthidae > Holacanthus > Holacanthus passer. Next base: position 1,365,856 of record JAFREQ010000149.1, read on the forward strand.
TCATTTTTCATCATGTCATATTAACCTTGAGGGCTTAAAAGGACCTCGGAGACTTCCACTCGAATGATCTGACGCGGGTCAGCTATCCACTGAAGTGACTGATAAAACCTACATCAAGGAAAATTTCAATATGGTTCTGAATTCTCTAAAGGGACAATTGATGAAAACGTTGCACTTCTTTTAGTGCTGTGAAGACCAATAGATTCTGGCGTCTAGAAGAAGGTCAGCATTGTGTATGAAAGGTCATTCTTCACCTTGAAAAACAGTAGTTTGATATCATCCTAAACAAACTCCATCTGCTGCAGGATATGACTGAAAGCTGCAGACAACATGTGTAAGTGGACCTTGAGGCGAGAATCTTTGTCTGTTTTCCAAAGTTAAGAACTTTGTTTTTGTGAATCAAGCAGCGGTTTCTTAAAGGAAGTTGACCTTTCCAGTGCTCAACATCTCAGTCTCACTCCATCTGCTCAGTCATGAATATTTAAAGTGTCAAATTTCTGTTTTGCAATCTTCTTGATAACTGGTGAGCTTTCCTAGCCTGCGGCCTTGTATCAAAATCAAATATCAGTCTGGACCCGGAGGCAGAGTTATTAGATTAGCTCTGCTAATAGGCTATAGCCCTCGTTCAGAAGACAGGATATTCACTTAGGCATTTACTGCCATGACTCCTCTCTTTCCCTAAAGCTCTGGCGAGGATGAATCGTCCCTCATCGAGGCTCACTGTCACGATCTAAACAGGCCTGCAGAGTGTCAGATTTCAGAGACGGGAAGACAGAATGTCCATTTGTCCCTGCAGGTCTACATCTGTCCGTCCACCTCCAGGAAGACGTGCAGACAGTTTGACCTATTCATCGCTCGGTAAAGATATTTATTATACATAGATTATGATTCAGTCATTGTCGTCCACTTCTGATATGATGGATGTGATGCAGTTCGTATCATTGACTGGTCCAATGTTACCTCAGTGTCTACGGGAAGACCTCGACTTAAACTGAGTGTACACAGGAAAAAAATAATCACTGGAGTTATGATAATGTCAGTGGAGACTTTTTGCTTCCCTGTTTGTTTTTCAATGCATTTGTCCACCGTTTGTAAATCACTAGAACTGCTTTAATGTTGAAATGTTCATTTGAACTCTTTACTATACTGTGAATATTTTATATACCGCATCTACATTTTCAGCTAAATTATGAAAAGTAAAGAGGAAGTGATTGGAATGAAAATGTTCACCCTCTAAAAGGGAAGTGCAGTTTAATTTCATTGATTCATTATTGGCTTCCTCTTCTGAAGTTGATTTTTCAGTCTGCGACGTCATATCAGCCGTCAGAAGCATAAATTCACTGCAAAATGTTTCAAAGTCTAAGTCTTGTTTTTTTAAAAGGAAATTCTCATCACGTTAACAGGTTCAGCGCCGGGTTAACAAACTGTCAGGTAACATGTGTATTTGTTGGTGCTGCTAATGTAACAACATGACACTTTCTTAACGGACTACTAAAGTAGAAAAACATTGCTAACATTTTTTTGTTGTACAGTTGAAATCTTCAGCCTTTGTTTGAATCATTTCCAGAGTTCTAGCTCAGATATTATTATTACTGATGCATTACTGCAGTATTTTAATGTTACAGCACAATAACAGAGGACTAGTTTGAACTGCTTTATACAAAGATGATCATGTGTACAAAGTAACCAGCTGTCAGGTGAACACAACAGTATTTCTATTTGAAATGCAGCAGAGGGGAGTATATGTATTTAGTTACTCTTCAGCACTGGTAACTCAGCTGTTACATGATGGTGTCCCTCATTGTGCTGGGGGTCTTCTGAGGGGCCCATCAGGACCCTGAAGGCCCCCGAGCCTCTGGGCCTGCTCATGTATTCACTGTCCGTGGTGCTGAAGTCAGAGCAACATGTAACTTCTGCACCATCAGATATTTTTACACTCATCAGTTTGGGTTTTGTTCAAGTTGTTAGATGTGGAGTTAATTTGAGCTCTGCTTCTGATTGGCTCTGCTACTGAAGCCAATCAGGTCAGTTTCCAGCAGGTGAACTGTTGTGCAGGTTTACCTCATCTTAATCAGAGGCTGTCAGCCAATCAGAGTCCTTCACCTTCACTCAGCTTAAATCAACTTTCCTTGTCAATCAGACTCACTGACCTCGGACCTGCCGTCGCTGTGCCGTTTACCTGCTCTGCTCCCTGGAAGCAGATCCGACAGCTGGGAGTGGGGATGCACGTCTCGCTGCTGCAGTTTGAATGCATCGGCTGCTCCTTGCACGATCTGCCCCCGACGGCCCCATCCTCTCCGGACGAGCCCCCGCCTGGTCCCCCCCGCGTGCATCCGCGCAGCCCCGGCCCTCTCCCCCCTCTCCCTCCCCTGCCTCCCCTGCCTCCTCTCCCGGCTCTGCCTCGTCCTCCTCGCCGGGGTGCGGACGTCCTTCATCCCAGGTGTGGCCGCTGCTGGCGGCGGCTCCCCTCTCCTCCCCGCAGGCTGCAGCCTCCTCTCCCTCCTCCGCGCTCATCGTGAAATGAAAGGTCCAGACAAAATTGCATAGATGCCCCCCGCCGGCTGACCGTCTCCGCCGCCGCTGCAGCGGATGTGATGGCGCCGAACCGGGCCGCGCTCCTGCGGCCGAGCCTACGGTGCGGCAGCCGGGCGGAGCTGCGGGACGCCGGCCTGATCCCCGCGGTGCTGCGGCCCGTCGGTCGGCTGGAACCGCCTCATGCGCTCCGGAGACCCGGGGAGCATCTCCGAGCAGCCTCCATGCATCGCAACGGGACTGAGCCGCCCCTCCTGCCCCTCCTCCCCCTCCTCCTCCTCTTCAGTGGAAGCAGCGGGGAGAGCCGGGCCGTGCTCCGGTGCGGGCCGTCCTGCAGGGCAGCGGGGATCCTTCGGGTCTGAGGAGCCGGGCCGTCTCCCCGGGGAGGAGCCCAGTCCAGCGCGTTGATATCCCGAGAGCCGGGCGGGCTTGTGGCTGCGGGGGGAGCGAGCAGCCCCTCAGAGCTGCCTCTCAGGAGTGATGCGGTGAGGCGGCCGCCCGCAGCGCCCCCCGGTGTTAGAGGGGGTCACCTGCTGGCTGACAGTCGGCATCAGGATCCAGGGTGGATCACACCTCCGAGTTTAAACCAGGCAGCTGAGCCTGGACAGCTGAGGCCCCGTGGGGTGGACAGGTCGGATCTTACTCCCACATTCATTTAGGTCACAGGGTTTTCAGAGAGTTCTTGGTGGTGTTGAGGGTCCCGGAGGAGGAGGGGGGGGTCACAGCAGCTCTTTGATGGGGGGACAGAGATTCTTCAGAGGGTGTGTGGGTAACGAAGGCGGTTCCTGTCATTGGAAAGTTACTTTCGAGGGTCTTTAATGGTCCCTGAATGATGGTGTGGATCTCTGGGAGGGGTCTATAACAGGACTCCCTGCCGCCCTGAGAAGCCACTCGTCCTCCTCCTGCTGCTCCTCACTGAGGGAGCAGGGCCAGTGGTTGAAGAGTCGAACAAATCAGCATGAGGCCTCTGAAGGTCACAACAGCACGAGATACTCAGATAACAAATCGAGGCTGCTTTTCTAAATGTGGTCACGCAGGCGTCCTTATCAATTAATCTGATGATTATTTCTCAGATAAAAAATCAAAATAGCATTAATTAACCATATCAGAGTCCAAAGAGAACCAATAAATCTGCTTATTTTAGCTTATTTAATTTGTGTATTTGACTAAGGGCCATTACTGGAGCTGCACACACGTCTGTGGAGGTTTTCAAAGAAAGTGTGTTGTTTTAATTATCTTTTAATTACAGGTCAGGAAGGCAGCGATGCAACAGCTTCAATCTGAGTCTGCAGCCAGCGTTAAGTTCCCGCACATCACTTCTATCTGGGCTCAGATCTCACATGTTTAACACAGGAAATCAAGGTTAACAGAAGAGGCTGGACAAGCAGACAAGTAGATTTCAGCCAGATTTTAAGATCTGATTGTCAGGACCAAATATATGCAGATTTCTCACTTTACTGCATTTGACAGGAACAAATATCCAAAATGTCAGAAAAATAGAGCCTCACTACCTAATGATGAAGGTTGCCAGTTTAAATCCCTGCAGTGTGTGAATGAGTAATGACTCTCCCAGAATAACAAACCCTCCTGTGGTTCCCTGAGGACACTGAACCCTCGAACAGTCCAGATCTGTGTTTAGGGGAAGAAGAGTCTGTACAGGTCAAATCTCAGACGAGAATTTGTTGCCAGGTCTAAATGAAGGAACAAATCTCCCCGAGGGTTCGGTTCATATTTATAAGCAGTTTGGAAACATCCATCCATCCATAACAGATGTTAATGCAGTTGTAAGCAGCTATACGGACATTTTAACATGTTTATCATAACTTCTCCTATGAAGACTTGTTAAAGCTGAATTTTAAGATATTGTCATTTATGTTTATTCAGCAGCCTTCACAAATGGCTGCCCACAGGAAGTTACAGCTGTTGACAGATACATTAATAAACACTGCTTACACTGACATGATGTGTTACAAACTATGTCAGATCTTTATAAATGCTAAATACTTCAGGTGTGACCCACCCTGAGACCTGTCCACTGCTCCAGGCTTTAGAAGAGGGAACAAAATGTCTAAATTATGGCCGTGACCTTCTGTGCTGTTGCCCAGTAGCTTATTATCAGCCTCCACATGGACCTGATAATAAAGTACGAGGAGCCTCAGCCAGCAAATCATCTGTCGGATGAGACTGCTTTTCCAAGAAGAAACTACCCCCCTTTTTTTTTCTTTTTTGAGGATGTCTATCGCTTTCCGGGGAGCGGAGCAGTAATGGACTCTAATGCAGCAAAGGAAATTATCCACTCATGTCCAATCACTACCTACGAGGCACCGATCAATACCAGGTCCCCAGGGCTCGGAGGGAGACCGGGCTCGTGCTGAGAGCAGGGAGGGCCGGGTGAACTGAACATGTTTTGTTTCGGAGGGGTGGGGACCGAGATGGACTGTCTCTGAATTTACTTTTGAATTTTACCTCCTGTCTGATCGTGTGGCGCCCATCCATCATTTTAAAAAGATCTCTGTTATGTTAATTCAGGTCTTACTCTTCTTATACTGGGCACACTATATCAAATCAACTATGGTCAATGAAACCAATTTTGATTTGCCAGGGAGGAGAATTTTGGCAAGTCCCCTTTATCAACGTCAGTTTTGCAGGTATTTGGTCATAAAACAAAATATTGCACAAAACAATAATGGTGTGAGGGGAAAAGTCAGTGATCACCAAAGTTAGCAGGATTCTTGCTCTTAGACAGTAAATGTCTGTACCAAATCTCACGGCCGTCCCAGAGTCACGGCGCTAACATGCCTGAAAATACATTTCTCCATGAAGGTTTTGGACCAACTCCAGGAAACAGAAGAGAGCCAATCAGGACCGAGTGCAGCTGTGATCTAATTCCCCAAATCGCTCCAATCAGACCAGTTTCCAGCAGCTGAAACTAATAAAAACACCCTCAGCAGCTTCATTTGAATTTAAAGGGAGCTGCTGCTGTCTCACAACTAACACCATGAAAATTTAGTCTCCTCATTACTTCAGTTCCTCTAATCTGACTAAATCTGTCTGTAAAATATCATGAAGAACAAGAACTGGAGTAGATTCCAAGATACTGAACGTGAGCAAATAAATCGACTACTTGTGTCCAAAATGATCAGTATCGGCCTTCAGAAACACACATCGGTCAAACCATCATTCCATTTAAAAGAATCACCTCCTCTCATGACTTCCACAGTGCTAATGCCTCTCAGCCATCTGCCCTGTTTCTCTCCCAAGTCGTCCTGATCAATTAGTCTCCTTCTCGCCGTCGGCCTGTCTGCACGGCCCCTCCCCCTCCGTTTTTCCTGTAGACTCTGTCAAACAGTGGCGTACTGTACGGGCAGAGTGCCCTAAACCCCTGAAACCATCGCGCCACAAACACTCTCCCGGCCTACAAAAGGAAGTGGAGAGCCTGCCAAAGATAAAGTGGAGGACCACAAACAAATGGAGTAACTGAGCTCATTAAAGGGGCGGTGTGGTGGTTCAGCATCCTGCCGAAGCCTGATCAGCTTTCAATGACATCATCTGCACGAGGCTCGGAGTCATTGATAAATCTGACGTACCTGAAAAGAACTACAGAGATGAAGATGATTCCAAATCTCTCTCTTTAGCAAAAGTAGCAACACCACTGTGGAAAAAAATCCTGGTTTCAAATGTTGTTAAACAGTTTTTTCCAAAGAAAAAGTGAACAAATAGTACCAGTGAAAGGTACCAAAAGTAAAAGTACTCATGATGCAGAACGGTCCAATGACGAGTGTTGCAGGTGGTAAGTTATACTCACAGAAAGGATTTTGGTAGAAATACGACGTTTACGTGACATTTCACCTCACTGGACGAATCCCCCACCACGTTGACAAACTGGCTCCATGAATGAGAGGAAGCATTCTGCCACACAGGGCTACAGGGCTGCACACAGCATGTAAGGCTCACAGGACAGCTAGTGTGGCTAAAACCTTTCAGTCATGTTAGCAATCTGAATCCAGACAAAATTTTAATCACAACGAGGAGAAAGAAGAAAACTAAAACCAGTGTCCATAACAGAAACACTCACTGACCAGTGAATGAGCTCCATCCACCTGAAAACAGTACAATAAATTAAAAAGTTATTAATTATTAAGTAAGGAAGTTGTATCGGATAGATATGAAGCACATTTATTTGGTTGGATGTATTATGAACACATCAAATCATTTCCTGTCATTTGTTTTAAAAAATACTGTGTTATTTAACTGATTAGAGTCCAAATAGTAAAACCACCTCCTTAACACTGATCTACTAGCTTTTACACAAACAACATAGTTGTAGTCAAAATTATTGTATAAGTATGAATTATGTCCTTGATCTCCACTTAAATGGTTGTTTTTGTAGTGAAGTCGATGATACGACAGAACTTCCACCTGAAGTCCTATCGTAAGTCACCTTCCAGCAGATTTACAGTGGAGCTCAACTCTCCACACAGTGACGCAGCATTGCAGAGATGTCCGAATGTTCTATGAAAGAAAATGCGATTAAACTGCTCTTTGTATAACAATTCCAAGTAGCCGGTAAAGATTTCTTATAGTTAATGTTTTGGCTGCAGTCAGCAAACCTCAGATCAACATGGCTGCATCTACTTTACAATACAGCATTAATGATGATGATGAAACATGATCATGTTTAATATTTCTCCATTTCACCAGAGCCACCATTTTGGCCTTGTTGGCTGGAAAACCACAAAGACCTTAAATCTTAGAGTCCACCAGTCCGTGTCCCATTTCGCGCCACGTTGGTTCCCTCCAGTCCGAGTTTAAAACATGACTTGGGCTCTGAAGTGCTTCTGCTTGGTGGCGTTGTGGCTCATGCCCATCTTCAGCATCCATTTTGACTTCATCATCTGTACGTACTTCATGTCTCTCTGTTTCTGCTGGAAGCTGTTGCCTAATGGAGACAGAGAGGAGGGACAACATGTGTGTGTGGATACAGTGATAACTGACAGTTACCATGGGAGTAATGAAAAGCAAACACAAGGGGGAGCACTTTCCACATGTGGACTGGACACAGCATAGAAAATATACATTCATAATACCAGAAAGTAGAAAAGCAACTTTTTTTTTTTTCAACAGCAATAGAAACAAAGATTAGTAAAGTGAATCAAAGCCTTGTGGTTGTATTCCTCCAGCAATTAGTCAAGCTGCAGTTTACATCCTTTTCCTGCATACTGTATGTAGAAGAGTACAGAGGACTGAAAGAGAGCTCCATCACATGAAGCAATGACAATCACCTGAAGCTTAGTATCAGCAAAACTAATGAGCATGAGCTGGACTACAATGACTCAAATATGGATGTTGCTGCAAAGAAGCTATAAATTCTAAAATGTGAACGTTTCACACACATTTTCAACTCGGCAGCACAGAAGATCTATACAGTCACCACAGCGTCAAGGTGGACAACCAAGATTAGTGTCACCAATTGAATATCTCATCAGAAAACTATGTCACAGTGAAGTTGACCTTTGACCTTTTGGATATAAAAGACCATAACTTCATCATTTTGTCCTGTCAGACATTTGTGTGAAAGTTGGTGTCATCACTGATCAAGTTTTTTTATCAGTAGTTAAAACAGCTCTGCAATAAATACTATCTCCTGAGAGCAACAAAAGGAAACAGCAGTATCAATAAACCCAAAGTGTCAAAAACATGCCATCTCCACAATACAGAACTGAATAAACGTTCACACTCAAATCCTCAAAACACACCAAAGAAAACAACATAACTGAAAAATTGAGCTCCCTAGGCCAAAAGCTGACAACAACTAGAAGAGTCAGATTCCCCGAGACTCTTCACTTCCCTAACTCTTTTAAGTAAACACAATAAATCAAAACTGGGATAAGGCTCCACTGCAGGGTCAGAAGCTCTGCACCAAAAATACTGGAACTCAAGTTCAATATAAAAGGTTTTTACTGTCTTGCCTTTGTTGAACCGAATCCCAGAGAAAATAGAAAGTTATGTGGGTTTCTAAGTCTTTTCATGCCAATGACACCCAAGTAACTACAACTTATGACAGCTGCCTCATATTATTGTGGGTGGAAACAGTATTTTCATTACTACATTCTTCAAGGAAAATCGAAGTAGTCTTTGTTTTCCTGTCGTACACTGTACTGCACTGACACCTCAAAGTGAACAGAGAATATATTTGCATTTAAATGAAGGGGGATGAGAGTATTTCATCATCTCCATAGCAATAAAGAAGGTTTGAGTCGAACGATGAGCCGAGCTGAACGTCCTGAGAACCGTTTGATCACACACAGAGTTCAAGAGTCACCAGTGTGGAGTTTACCCATTTTTCATTTTTTTTTCCTCTGCCATCCCCAAAAAACATGTGTTAGGTATAATAATTACTCCCAATGCTTTGAATACAGAGGGCAAATATCCATGCAGACTCAAAATATAATTTAAATCAACAGAAAAGCAGGAAAGTGATGGCATTGAATGTTCAGGAAACATCAGACTGGTAGGAGACCTCATTCAGCTCTCCTACCTGCTTCTCTCTTTAAACTGTTCAATATTAAACAAATCATGTTTTTTGGTCTGGTTGGAACTCACCTCCATCTCCTCCCCAGCCCAGAGCTCTGTACTGCCGGAGGACTCTGCCAACAGCGTTTTTGTTGTGAGTCAGTGCCACCGCCCTCTGAGCTCCAAACCGCTGTTTGTAATACCTCATGAGGGAGCGGTGGCCGATCTTAGCCCCTGAAGAAACACATAGCAAGGATGTGCATTCTGTTACAACATGAATACATTTAGCATAAGCAATAAGTGAATGAGAGCAGAGATCCAACTGAAACATCTGGTAAAAGGTTTCTGCAAGAGGAGTCACTTCAGCACCTGTAAACTCAAATATGGTCCTGGCCCAAACCATCACTCCCTTCTAGCGTTTGTGAGCTAATGCTCTGTGTAAACAATATATCTCACTGAGATTACAAGTTTGTTTTTCCAGAGTAACAAAAGAAAACATACAGTACATACAGTGTAAAAGCTTTACACAGACAAGCAATTAGTCTGATTACAAACTGAATATTATGATTTTATTATAGTTAAATTTAAACTTTGTATTTGTAAGACGTATCATGATCACATTGGTTTAGCTGAGCTTAGACTGAACATACTGGAGGCAGTAGATCTGAGGTTAAAGATCGACTGTATTTTGATGTGATCAGTTTCAACAATTTCAGTTATGTACAAAGTAACATGTTTCTCTTGGTTCAAAAGGATCATCCCACATTTTCAGAAAAAATATTTCATGTTTCCAAAAGTGCAAAAAAACAACTCAGTCACGGCTGCAATTGATGACTTTTTTCACGATTCATAAATCTATATCATTTTTTCTTCCATTGACTGACTAGTTACCTAAGTGTTTCACATACATTGATATATTTGTGGTGGCCCGCACAATATTAACGCTAACCACTCCTCCTCGCCCCGCTCTTGCTCACCGTCTCTCACACATTGACAACAGGCCTGTCGTTATATAAGCCATTATTTAATAATTAATTTAAGAAAGCATGTGTGTGTCTCCGTCCACAAGCAGGTTTAGGGGCTGGGTGCCCTGGTTAGAAAAACTAATTTCAAGTCACGTCACCTGAAGGGAGAGTCAGTTCCAACATTTCATCGTCGTACTCCAGGGTCTTGTCATCAGGTAGCGCTTCTTCGTCCATTTCAGCATCCTCTCCCTCTCTCCTGTCCGGGTAGCTGCTCCTGTTGGCAAAAAAACAAAAGAAACGTGTGACTAAAAATGACAACGGTGCCACATAAAGGCCTTTATGTTGCCTTTAGATGCTCTTACATTTGTGGGAGAAGACACATTTCATCATTACAACTGGCAACTAGACAACGTTAAATAGATCACGGTTTATATGTTTAATAATCTGAGTGATTTATTAAGAATGACTTCATTACCTAAAGTCGTAGAAGTCTGCAAACTCCAGGGCAGCGTCACCGTCTGTGAAGAGTTTACAGTGGCTTTTGTCTGTCATGTGACTCTGTACTGCTTCTGCTGAGTAGAATGAACGGCCCTTCTCGTTACACCATAAACACACGTTCCCAGCACCAACTTTCTCTCCTGCAACAGAAGAAAAGAAAGAACAAAATAAGACTGGGTTGTAAAAACATCTTTGCTCATAAAACAGGAGCACAGTCAGGGAAGCATAATACTGTTTTGGTCAAGCTGGGAAAATCCTTGATCTGACATTTGGATAGGATTTGAGCATAGACAGATTAATGTCCAGACCCGTATGGCTATTATCTCTCCTCACGCTTACACCCCAAACTCACCAAGGTAACGGATGAGGCCCTTGAGGTCAACCAGGAACTCCACATCTGGAATGAAGAAGCTGTGGACTTTGGTCATGTGAGCAACGTTCTTCATGAGTGACTTGGAGTGGTGGGAGCAGAACAGGCAGTCAGTGATGGGGATGGAGCCCGGCAGAGCGGCAGGCTGGGGGTCAGACGGTGCCACAGAGTCACCTTCCTCTTGATCCATCGTCTCATCTTCATCTTCATACTCCTCCATTTCATCATCCTCCTCCTCCTCATCATCATCGTCATCAACGTCCTCCCAATCCTCTGGAAGAATTTTTATGGGACCAAGGTGTCACTTTTTAACAAAAAACTACCTAATACAAATCTTAAACTCTAATTAAATCTTTATCTTACAACCAATGACAGTTTATTTACTTTGGGTACCTCTCAAAAAAGCAAGAATTTAAGCAAGTAATTAAAGTAACAGTCTCATCACACTGAAACACGTCAGAGAAATAATTTGTTACAGAGACTTGCAGAAAGAACTATATCATCTTTCACTGGAATCTAACACATTACCATCTTCCATAATTCTGTTACACAAATCAACAAATTGAGTCTGTGTTTTTTGTCTGAAAGAGACCAGTGAAAACACCAAAGCTGCCCAACTTACATGTCAAAAAGCCAAAAGGCTTCGAGAAACTGTAAGAAAAACTATCCTGAAAGCAAGAAGACTGTGTTTAGACTGTAAAGTGCTACAAGCGTGTATTATTTAAATCATCAAGATTTACAATATTAAGCAGTAATTTCAGTGACGTCCATGATAGTTTTATTTCTCCTCCTTACCTTCCCCAGCTGTGGCTCCCTCTTCTCTCTCCCGCCTCTTGGCTTGCTCCTCCAGCCACATGATCCTGGGAGGTTTCTCCAGTTTCTCTGTCCTCTGCTTCGTCACTCCTTGAGATGTCTGGGCCTTCCCTTGGTTGGCCGGACTCGACCTCTGCTGCTCTTTCAGGGCCTGCTGCAGAGCCTCGTTCTTGGCGTCATGATCCACCTTCTCATCCCCAAGTCCTTTCTCCATGTTCTTCTCGTTCATCTTCTCCACTTTCCTCTGCGCGGCCAGCAGGGCCTGTTTCTCGGCCTGCTGATGTTTGTGGGACTGCAGGTGGTTGTGGTAGGCGTTGGCACTGGAGAACTTTTTGTTGCAGATGGCGCAGCCCTCAGTGACCGTTGCATCATTCAGCTTCTGTTCGGCAGCTGCCCGCTGTGCCAGGACACGCTCCTGAAAGTTTTCCGCAGTGACCGGTGGCATGTCAGCCACCTTGCGCTTCAGATTGTAGCGGTGCCAGTCGGTTTTGTAGTGCGCTCGCTGCACTTCGCCATCTGCAAAAGCCACTCGGCAGCTGATGCAGGTGTAGGAGGCCATGGCGACCTGAAAGTAAAATAGGAAAGTCAAATTAAGATTATTTATGCAGGTAAAAGTCAACAATTTGTTACTGATAATCCAGAACATGCTTCTGATTACACTGCTGATTGTTTTCTCAATGAATCCTTTAATCTATGAAATATCAAAAAAGTGAAAGATGCCGATCAGAATTTCCAGTTTTACATTGACAATAATGAAAGCAAATGAAGGTTGGGGAAAAAAATTGAAATTGTCACTTTTTGCTCTGGGAAATTGTTAGTAGCATTTTTGACATTTTATAGAGTAAACAAGTAATCGTGAAATTAATCAGTAGAGTAATTGATAATGAAAAAATGAGTTGTTGCAGTCCTACTTGTTATTGATTGTTTTTAATTCAAAGCCCAAAGAAACTCAACCTAGTATCAATAAGACCAGCATATCATCACATTTGAGAGGCTGGAATCAGTCAATGTTTGACATTTTTGCTTTAGATAAAATGACTGAAACAATGATTATCAACAGTTATCTATTAAATCAACTAATCGGCAGTTGCAGTCCAAGCAGTATGCCATTTGACCCATTTAACTGTATCAGTGATTGAAGGATAAAAAAAAACCCCACATATTTGCAATTCAACAGCTGTAAAATGACCATGAAGTTGAGTCAACACCTGCTCTAACACAGAAACTGAACAGTACAATCTTCACACCTTCATGTTCTATCAGACATTATTAGCTTTAGCCAGGTGTAGCATTACCCAACAAACTGGAGGGAAGGGAAGTTAGATTATTGTTTACCTGTAATGTTTGGTAAGCTGCTGTCTAACTTTGACCTGCTTCCGCGTTTCATAACATTCATTTAAAGGACAGTTACACCTGTTTAAGCTTCAGGTCTGGTTAGCTGGTTAGCCTAGCCTAGCTTAGCCTATCTGGCTACACAGTGGCTAGCTGCCGTGTAAAAGTCGCTGTGTGTTAATAGAACAACTTGACAGCGATGCCAACTAAAGAAAAAAGGATTTAAACAAGAGCTTCTAAACTGCGAAGGTCTGACAGAAACTGTGCTAACGTCGGCTAGCAAACAAACTCCACGCATTTAAATGTAAACATCGGCAAATAACGGCTAAAAGCTCGGACATTCATAATATTAAAGACAACACGACAACAGCCAACGATCCTCCAACGTTTACTTACTTGTTAGTGAGATGACTCCTCCAAAAAACGCGTGTTTAGTTTCTTTATGGGTGAAATGTGCTGCGGGAACAAACCTCAACAGCGCACGAGGGAACCGACCCTCCTTCTTCTTCTGCTGCTTGTTTTGGTGCGTGGTGCCCAGGTGGCGCTTTACCGCCACCTACTGCTGCGGAGTATGTTTACAGCACTTGATTCCACTGTCCAGAAAGTGTTTTAAAGAGCAGCTTTACATTTTTTTCTAACTTTGTTTTCCTATACTGTACACTTGGTCATGTGTGACTTAAATCATGTCTTGAAATATAAAACATGAGAAATGCATATTGAAAACAGCTGCGTTCACAGACACACAAAGGATAAATCGATGAAACTACAGACTGTGTTACATTTTATTGACATTCTTGAGTTAAATTACATAAAAGTACATTTTGTTAATGCAGTTTAATTTTGAGCCACCAACATATCTATGAACTAAATTGCGAGGATTTCTCACTTTTCGACAACTGCGTGGAAGCCACCATGATTAATAATTTTGTCTACTTACTAAATATTCAAAAAGAACTTTATTCAGTGAAGCCTGAACCTGCCTTTTCAGAGGCTGGAACATTTCTTTGTTTTACGCAGTTATCACATGTGATTTAGAAATGAACTACAAAGTCCTCTCAGGCACTGATACACGATTACTGTATTTCTAATATTCTTTTAAGAGTTATGCTAATACAAGCCATTACATGATTAATTCAGGAAGATATACGATACATTGCTGCGTGTCTTTATTATTAAAAAAACAAGGCATATTAAAGACTCAGTTCAGTCGTCTTTTCATCTTTGTAGGGTGAATGGACGACTGACGCTCGACACAGCAGACTGCCACAGGTTGGTGCATCTTTAAAAAATAATTAAGGTGCAAATGGAAATACGCCATCTGAGAACATCTTACTTTCAGTGCACTGAAATTTTACTTTGAGTCTAATTTTGGATCATCCTGGTCTTCATTGCTTTCTTTTTTTGACTGTGGCAGCTCATTATTTGGCAGAGCGTCATGTTGTTTCCAGTTTCCTCTTTGTTCCTGTGTGTTTAGGCCAAACACATGTCGGATCAGCTCTGTCTGACTGGCCCTTTCCCATCATCCAACAGGAGACTACAGGCGTGCAATGACCGTGTTTACATGTATTCATTCACTGTAACAGACAGTGAATATTTATTAATTAAATAATAATTATTAATATATTCCAACTGACATCCAAGAGATCCTCAGATTTGACTGCATGTGTAAGTAGGCAACAAAGTTTGCTTTTTGTTGTCTCAGGGATGAAGCCAGAAAAAGAAGATTAGATGCTGTGATTCTTTTTTGCAGTGGTTTTGTAGGAATGCAACTCATAAGTCTGAATCTGCTTAGTTTGGAGACATTTCTCCCAAAAAAATCCAGTGAATGTCGATGAAGCGCTTTAGCTAAAGCCACACCAGTCAGCAAAACTATGACCATTGTCATGTTTGACATATGAAGATCAGAATTTAGTTTGAACTGTTGACTCGTTAGACGATGATCCGAATGCAAAATAATTTGACGACCACGACCAGCCACGTGAAAGTCACTGGCTTGAAGCACTGGAAGCAAAATGTTTAAATATATTTATGTCTCAAAATGAGATTTCCATGCATAATATCTTGAGACCTGCTGCATGTTGTAATAACATAAAACTCCCTCGACTACATAAATGTTTAATGAAAAAAGGAAATATAAAATTAAAAAAAGGAAATAATAAAAAATAAGAAATGAAAAGGTCTCCTACTGCAACAATCCAACCAGGAGCAGTATTTTGAGCTTGAAAGGTGCTACGATTGGCTGTGATTGTCATTTGATTTGATGTCTGTGGAATTCTGGGTAACGTAGTTGGATCAATTGATTCAGCATCAAAGTGAGTGTGAGCTTTCTACGCTGGAGCAGCAGTGGCGGACGAGGCTTGAAACTAAAGGCAGTCAGTCAGTCATACATGACAGGAAGTCTTTCCTCCTGCTTCGCCCAAAATGACACCGGGTTAAATACACATTTTGCTGCAGTTATACTGGTCTTCTCAACACAGTTTGGGATGTATTCAGGCTTGGATTCCAACAGACAGAAGTTAGTTTGAGAAGACAAATGTAACCACAGCAACTGATTAAAACCAAAAGTAGGACTTTAGTCCTAAAACCATCAACAACCTTTGATGCCGGGATCAGACTACACGATATCTTTGTATTTAATAACGGTCACAGTGTCGGATCAGGTGATCATAGAATCATAAATTCACCTCGACCAATCATAGCTTGCTGTCTTTCTCAACTTCCATCATATACATACAACAGGTGATCATCCTATATGCCTTTAAACAGCAAAAAAACTCACCACAAACCTGAAAATCTCATCATTCTAACCGACCGGTTTCTCGTAATTAAACCATGCCCACACCCGACCCGGCCTGGCATGTTAATATAAGACTCGCGACCCGACCAGGAGGCTGATCAAATTTGCTCTGAGTTGGCTGCTGGGTAGAATGCACAAAACCTGTGGAGGCGACCAGCGAGGAAGTAGATGTTAAAAAAATAAATATGCAGTGATACATGCACGGACAAACGGCCTCCATGTTTTCAGTGAATTATTTTCATCTGTGTTTCCTCCTGCTCACACCAAACTGATGGCGCAGACACACACTCACACCTCTCCAAATCGTCACGACACGTTCTAGGAGTTGTCAAACACAGTTGTCTGTTGGTCGGGATGTTGTTCGGAGTCCCACATGCTGCAACAGCTGTCTTTCACGATCACACACTGCACAGGATAAAACAGGCAACGGTGTCCGGGTCGGGCCGTTATCTGCCTGACATCATGTGTTCTGATCGCGGCATTCGGCCGGGGTGATCCTGACATCACCTCCACCTCCATATTTGACAAACTGATCAGTTTTAAAATTTTGGCAAAACAGCAAAAAGATAAATGGAAACATTGTTTTCTCTAACAGTCTTCTCATACACAGAACACCCCCATCTCCCCTGCACATGTCCTCTGTAACTCGTCCTCCTCCTAACTGCACTTTTCATCGATCAGTGGCGTCTCAGGAGTTTGGAGAAGAATCCAGAAGAGGCCGGCTTGTCACTCTGGACCTGAGCCTCCTCTTTGGCCTGGGCCTTCTCCTCTCCCAGCCCCAGCTCTCCCTCCAGTTGCTCCAGCTCCGACTGGTCCAGCAGCTCAAAGTCCTCCACCTCGCTGTCCGACTCCTCGGCTAGCTCCAGCAGCCTGGTGGATTCTGGGAGTCTTGATGGCTCCGAGTCTTCGCTCAGCGCCGTGAGGCCGACCGCTGCTTCTATTCTCTCCTGGATGGCGGCTGTGACGGCGGCGGCGATGACGTCGCCCGCCATCTGGTTGACTAAGTCGAGGGCTTTGTCGATGGGTTGGTCTTTGTGGGAAAAGGGTATATGCTTGGATTTGATTGGCTGCTGGGGCTGAGGCGAAGGTGAGGGAAGGCCGAGGCTGAGGTCATCATCATCGTCACCATTGGTCATTGCGCCGTTGTCAAGTGAGGGGAATTCTGGAAGGCCGCCACTGAACGCTTCTTCTCTATCGAGGTCTGTGAAGTCGAACATTATATTGTAAAATAGCAAGAAATGGATGAACAAGACAGTAACAAGAAGTGAGAACAAAATGTTCACAGTGTGTGAGAGGACATTTACTCTAAAGTCCTAGAATATCTTACTTTGATATAAAACAATATTTAATCTCTACATTAGTGATACTGTGAGCAGTGAATGGATAGAAAACTGAAAGCACAAAATATTGAATTGGAAATTGACAAAATGCTGAAGATCAAGCGGGAAGCTTGTTGCACTTGTTTGTATGTGATATATGTTTATAAGAGTGCGTGATAGATTTGTTTGTCTTGTTTACCAAAAAAAAAACTAAATATCTGAGCATATTCAGGATTAACCGCCAACATGTGTGTTTCCACTCCCATCAGCAGCCGTTCAATCAGACGTGTCTCTAAGTTTCCAGACCTCCACTCTAGAAATCAAACATCTTTATCTGAAAAGCAGCGCTGACAAACGCACCCTCGGAGTTCTCAGTCTGCGGCGTGTGTCCTTCCGACAGGTTGAAGGTACCGTTGTCGGTCCACGTCACGTCAGAGACCTCCGTGTCCGATACAGACATTTCCTTACACACGGTGGAGTCGAGCTGCGTGAGGGAGACACGGAGTCACAGAGTTAATCTGGTGGCAGAAATAATCTATTAATCTACTCTGCTCATGTCAAATCCAAATCAATGTCTTATTCGTGTAAGTGAAATCTGACTTAGGTCCACGTCTGTAGGCTCAGTCTATAGTTCTGACAGTGTGATGACTCAACATTAGATTAAGATGAGATGATCAACCAACCTTGGGAAACATGGAGGAGAGGTCCGACTCGATGCCCTCTTTCTCAGTCTGAGCCTGAGTGAGTCTCTTCTCTGAAAGGAGGAGAACATTCAGTTTTCTAGTCCAGAGTTAAAAACAAAAGAATTGATGTGTGGGTATTTCTCTTTGATTTTGATATCGCGTCATGAGCACAATCAACATGTTTTTACATTGTACGACTTTCATTTTCTATTGAAATCCATTCTGGAGTCTGTTCATACTTGAGAGAGTAACTTTATGCTAAATCCACTTTGTGATTTAAGAAGTTAAACATAGTCACTTTATTACATTATCAATTGGTCCTGGTCCATCATGGAAGATTCGTGCTCATTACAACAGAAGTTATTTTTCTTTTTCCAGAGAAGTATTAGTATTACTAGTATTGCTAAAATCGAGTTTCCATCTTTATCCAGTTCATGAGCTGCTCTAAACTCGGTTGTTTGCTGTTTCAGCTTGTTTGGAAGAAAACAAGACAAAACTGTTTCACCATATAACATATTGACATGTTTCATAGTTACCATGGTTCTCTTTGATTTTCTGAAGGAACTCTCCGATGCCAAAGTCCAGCTTCTGCAGAACCGGCTCCAGCCACAAACCAACCTCGTGAGATGAAATCAGAGGCCACAGGAAAATGCCCAGCACTGCAGAGGGAGGTCGAGAGAGAAAAAAAGTACTAGTTATAAAAACACTCAGGTTCACTTTATTTGTAGACTAAGCATACAAATCCCTTTTCTTTAGCGAGATAGAAATGGTCTCTTCACGTGCAAAAACTCAAGTTTACTCACCAAGAATATATGAGATAACAATCCCTGGAATGTAGCGTCCTAAGACGGCGAAGAAGGTGCACAGACTGCACACCAGCAGGCAAAACTGCAAGAGCAAGAAAACCTGCTGTACGATCACATGGACCCCCGGGTCACATTTCATCAGTTCATCGGTTCATGCAGGTGCTCAAATGGCTTAATGGTACTTTTCAGAAAAATAAGCAACAGAGAAAAGATTTTTCTCAAATTCAAGATGTAGCTTTACATCATTTGACTTTTCCCATCTCTAAAAATGAAGTGCATTCAAACCTGATTAACAACTTCGAACATTTTCAATAACATATCTGTGTGTGAATGTGAAAACCACCTCCAGAAAGCCTGACAACCACATGCATTTCATCGCCGTAGCTCAGTGAACTGTTCTCACCTTGCCTGGGTTCTGCTGTTTGAAAGCCGACGTCTCCTGGAGGAAGAGTTTGAGGGAGTCGCCGAGCTGAGGTCCAGTCCCAGAGCGGCTGTCCTGGCCCGAGTCAATGATCTCCCAGCTACGAGATGAGAGAGACAGAAGCAACGTCAGTCATCCTTAACATAACTGTTCACAATTTGTGCTGCCACTAAAAGTCTAACAGGAGGTCTGTGTGTTTTCAACCAATGAGACCAAATCACTTTGAACCTGCATGAACTGATTTCACTCACTAAACACAGCACTGAAATATTATCACCAGAAAATGAATCACCAACAAACCTGATGACGATTAAATCAAGCAAAACATCTGTGTGTTCCAGCATCTGAAATCAGTGTGTTTTATATCATTATAGACTGATTATCTTCCAGCGCTGACCGTTGGCCGGACAAATAAAGCACTTTGAAGGCATCACATCGGACTCTGGAAACTGGTTTTGGCCTCTTTTTACTATTATTTGTGCCTTTATAGAAAAGACAATTCATCGGTTCATCAAAAAAGTCATGAACTAATAAAGAAGGAGACAGATGAAAGGAGCAGTGGAGCTGTGGGACGGGCAGGAGAGGAGACGATGGACAAAAAAGGTCAAGTCTTTCCTCTCACCTCAGAAAAAATAGCGTTCTCATCACATTATTTTTCTCTTTGTCGCCTCCTCCAGGACTCATTTGTTGTCACATGTCTTGGAACTATGTACAGCACTTTGTTCAGCTCTTTAAATCTGCTTTACAAATAAAGGTGACGTGACTCGTCGGCATGTGTAGACGGTCACCATATTATTACAGATACTATGTGCAGTGACTGTGCATTAAAAATAGCATCAACATTTGACTTGAAGGACTGAAGAGGTTTATTTTGAGGCTTAGAATTCTATCTGTTGAGGGTCATTGATAAATTTTAGTCCAAGAAAAAAGCCAGTCCGACGCAAATGTCATAGTCTAAATTAAGAAGCCTACAATAAAACTGGCAGTATGACTCAATAGACAGGTGGCAGATGGGAACAGGAATGTGAAAGTGCTTTCCATGCTGTGGTGCTGCTGGGAATTCTGGGCCACCTGGTGAGGTCTGAAACTTATCCCCCCACCTCGAGGTGTTCCCAAAAACCATCTCCCGTTCAAGCTCGACTATCAGCCCTGGAGCTCGCTTCACGCAGAGCAGCTGTAAGAGGCACACGTGTGGCTCATGTGTGAGAAGTAGTTCATGTGAGGTGGCCAAAGTCCCGCTTCCTCTCTCACCTAGCCGCTGACTCAAACTGACAGTGTAACGGTAACGGCCTCGGCAGCTTTCATCACACTGAATGACAATGTGCGAACGTTAGGTTCGACAGAGGATGGACACTCCGTGTCCTGAGAAAGCAGCTGTCCTGGAAACTGGCTGGTGTGAAATCACCAGCGAGGTCTGGTTACCACAGCAGCTAAGCAGCTTCCTGCCAGTTAACACAGCTGTGAGGTTCCTGAGCTAATTGGAAAATGTGGG
Organism: Holacanthus passer; assembly: GCA_025331565.1. Classification (NCBI taxonomy): domain Eukaryota; kingdom Metazoa; phylum Chordata; class Actinopteri; family Pomacanthidae; genus Holacanthus; species Holacanthus passer. The sequence continues at coordinate 1,386,397 of JAFREQ010000149.1, forward strand.
ATTGCGGTCTTTAAGGCGGTATTAGCATAGTGAAGATGAAAAAGTCCGATGTGATGCCATTATCTCATCTAACAACAGCTACTTCTACATCAGAGAAGGGGCGCCCCCTAGGGTTGGACAATATGATGACATAAATACTTTAAAATGATTATGACTGGTCATACTGAGGTAGCTGTTGTTTTAATATCTGTTTGTATATTAAGATGTGAATATGAAGCTCACATATTGAGACGGATTCGACCTCCTGGTGCAGTAAAATGAAAGCTGCTGATTTTACTAAGACAGACGACCAGGAGAACTGGCCGTGGGACAAGTGCATCATTATCACACATTCCACATTGATCACTCTCGCTGCCTAAATCCTGTCAGGCAATATCCTTTCTCCTGGTCAGCTTTCCTCCCCACACACAGCTGTATTCACCTTCATCACACTCACAGGACATGAAACCTTTTGTCGACCAGGCCACCAATTTCAAAAACAATTACAGTTAAGATAATAAAAATTCTTGAGATAGTTCGTTTTGCAGATATTTTGACAAAAAGTATTGGGTCAAGTGAACTTGTGATAACAGACAGGATCAGACAAGTGAATGCTTTTCATCCTGAGGGGAACATGAGCGTTTGTACCAAATTACATGACAATCGCTTGACACATTTCGCTCAAAACCCCAGATGTAAACCTCATGGTGGCAGTAGAGGAAAAGTCAGGGAATCGTTAAAGAGTATATCTGGGAACCATAACTGTCTGTACAAAATTTTGTGCCAATCATTATTTTAGATGTTGAGACATTTCACTGGATAAATGAACATTTTAACATGCAGGTGTCATGTTGTCATTTGTCCCCGATATAACCTGATCAAAACCTCCCTCCTCCAATCATGTATCCTCTAGACTGCAAGGAAGAAGCACGAGAGGCCACGAGAAGCGACAGTATCTCATATAAAGCCACCACCCGTCCCGCCCGAGCCAAACACCCTCGTCATCACGGTCTCACATAACCCTTATGACGAAAGGTCAACCTGCTGCTCCCCTCTCCACTTCCAGGCACATGTCCCCGGTCGGAGGCGGATTTCCAGGGAAGCATGATGGGTCGAACATGTGACAGCGATACTGTGAAGCAACACGAGCAGGATAAGCATTTCTCTGTTCCACGAAAGACAGACGACTCTCTGGAAAGAGACGCAGGTCTTCCTGGATTGAGTGTCATCAAGTTGAACCACGTCACAGATCACCTGGAGAGAGGAAGAGCAGCTTCTTTCAGCACCAACGCGGAGGTGACGGGGTTCAATGGTGCAGGCGAAACCGCTTTTCTGTTCCGTTTTCAAACTGTTCTAAAAAACCATGAATTACTGCTCAGATATCTGATTCTACAGAGTCACTGGACTGTTGGATAGAACTCTGGTACAATATTAATGGGCACAAACTAATCAGACACTGATGTTTACTGTGAAGTAGCAACATCCAACTGACATTACTGCTTCGACTGGCTGTGATGAAATATCATCATCATCTATGTAGACGGATACTTGGAGGTATCCTGTTGAATTAATGCAAGACAGAGGGACGTCATCATGAAACCAAAAAATAAGACATTTCTCCCTTTCAGATTTTGCATTTTTTGCAAAGAGAACAAAGTGATTTACAGAACCAACATGAAAGATGGAGGAGACAAAAAAGGTAATTTCATCTCAGCTGGACTGTGTCGGGTGGATTTATATCCCAATCTATCCGTCTCTCTGTCTGTCGTCAGAGATTTTTCAGTGAATCACACCTCACTAGTTTTGACCCAGAAGCATTTTTTGCACAACTTGAGAAGAATAACTGTCCCGTCGTTTTTCAGCGCTCCTGTCACATGCTGTCCGAGCACGACGAAATCTTTGGACACTGAGAAGTGAATGTATCATGTTTCCTCACTCCAGATCTTTGCAGACCACCACCATCCACTGGTGTGTCAATCAATTAGTTTGTTGACCACAGTTGGAAGATTTCAGTCATCACTCGAACAGAAAAGTCTCAAACTGTCAACAGAGAGTGAGACAACAGCCCCGTCACAGGCGAGGCAGGAGGGCGGAGGCACCACATGAGCAGCTGTCGGACAGATATCACTTTTTACCCGACCAGTAATCTCTGAAACAACACAGGGAGCGGCATGTCTGAGCCTCTAACAAGCCCGGTGATGGCACTTTAAAAATAGAACGAGACAAACGATGTGAGGAATGGCGGCAAAAACATCCCGGCTCTTCACTTGTGATCGGGTAAATGCCACAGAAACCCTGACTCTGATGCACCTGATACCTGTTTCTGTCCTGCGTACGGCCACAGATACAGCAAGGCCACATTAACAGAGTGAGACAGTCTCGGCGGGCTGAGTTTGGAGCAAAAGGCCGTGTGACACAAAGCCAAACCCTACAAGTAATACAAGACGCGACTGTTATGGATGGACGGGGAGCGATGACGCAATGATGTGTCCTGCTTTCCCAGTAGATTGATGCCGTGTTGTTCATGTTGTTGATCTTTTTTGTGTTAGCCAACTTCTCTCGTCATGGGTTGACGTCGTGAAGGATGTACGTTAAACACCGATTGCACAATTCAAACACAAACAAGAACGGGACTGGAGTCGCCCGTCTGAGAGCTAATTCAGTCAAAGACACAAATCTGATTTTCTCAGTCTCCACTTCTGCTTTCAGAGCTGGCACATTGTTTCAGAAATGACACGTTGTGGCCGAGTTTGTCAGATTTTTAAGTCTTTAAGCACAACAAATAAATTTCTTTCTCTATTGCGTTGAGGCAGAAGAAATCTCGGAGGCATTCATCTCAAACCCTATAAAAATAAAATCAAAACTATCTGCATGACCAAACCAAACCAAACCAAAAGAGGCAAATATCTATTTACTTTTGTGTGATTTGGGTGAACAGACAGTTTAAGGAAACAAAAGAAACAAGCTATTACTCTTTATAGCTTCTCTACTTTCTTCAGCGGAACACACACAGCTCCAGTCATACCTCAGTCCCGCCCCACGATGTTCAGGAGACATCTCGAGAGCTTCGGGCACCTTCAGAAGATTCGGCAACACTGTTAAAGGCAAACGCTGGACGGTCGAGGTGAAACAAGAGGCAGCTAGAACTTGTCTTTGCAGTTCAAAATGTCAGAACAAACTCAGGTTTGAGCCAAACTCAGGGTTTTCATGCCACACGGAGCAGGAGCAGCTTGTGTTTATCCTCAATGAAGCCCCGGTTGGAGTATTTCAAGCGGCCTCGTCTAAAAATAACCCGGTCACACTACATTCCACCTGGCAGCCATCAGGAGGACAGAGGGACGGGTTAGGGGTCGGGGGGGTTGGGGGGGGGCAGCAACACCCTTCACCAACCCAACAAAATCAAGATGCCAAACACGCCTCCGCTCGTGTCAGTGAAACGGCATCGACAGCCAGATGAGAGGAGACATGTTGTTCATGACAGCGTTTCCTCAACACTGGTTGTTGATTTGAAGGAAAAGTTTGACATTTTGGAAACTTTCTTGCTGAGAGTTAGATGACTGAATTTTTACCATAGTAATATCAGTCTGCTAAATATGAAGCTACTGGCAGCAAACTTGGTTTGGCATAAAGTCTGAAAATGGGAAACAGGGAAGGGTTTTATTTCGCACACAGACATCAGAGTGTGATCGATCTTCACTAACTCTCAGCAAGAAAGTGAATATGTTTCCCAAAATGTTGAATCAGAAAAGAGCCAACAAAGGAAGGAAATGTAATGAAATGTACGTATCTAAAAAACATGCATCATTATCGCAGGAGATGAGACAGTTTAATTTCATATAAATCTTAGCTCATATCACAGACCTGTTGTCTATTTGAGCTTTTATTTCATACTGAGCCCTAAATACTTTCAACTTTAAAATAAGGGACAATGTTAAACTGGTTTTATAAAAGATCTGAGACAGTGCTGACGTACTGCAGGTGGACGTTACCACACATACACTTTCTGGGAAGTTACGTAAAGTTCTAGTTCAGGTGCTGCACAGATTGACCGTGGTCAGTTCGGTGGTAAACAGAGTGTTCAGCACACGGGACATGAGAGGTGTTGTGGTAAAGTGGGAGGGTAAGCACGAGATGACGAAAGGGTTGATCAGTCGCCGTCTGCTTTTCAGATGCAGAAAGAGGAACCTATGAGCCATGTGTTGAATTGCTCTTTAATGCTACAGTAATTGCCTCAGCAGAGAGAAATGTAAATCATCCTTCTGACGGTATTTGTTGTGTTGCTTGACGATATCTATAATCACATCTTTTTGTGCTCTCATGTAACCACTTACATCACATTGTTGGTGCTTCCTACAATAATGACTGTGAACATAACATAAAAGTTTGATTCAGCAAATTTGAAAAGAGTAAAATATTGTTAGATATTTTACACCAAAGTTTTCAGTAAATATTTTCTTAAAAATGCACAACTCAGCCAGCAAACACAGAAACTGATGAGTGACGTCTGTAAATGTGTGATCTTTAGATGAAAATCACTTGACTATGACTCTTCTTTAAAAGTGACTGAACTCGTCATGTGACTGTGATGAAACACGCGTGGCCGGTTTGTTGTTTTCTACCAGTCGACCTCCGTCCAATCAGAGGGTTCGATTTGAAGCACACCCCTCTGTGTCAAGTGATGTGATTGGCTCGACTGCTTCGTGTCACACCTCTATATCAGTTCCAGTGGAGAAACAGCTGAGTCACACACACACACACACACACACACACAGCACTCAGGTTTCACAACTCTTAAGACACTTTGTGTTTGTTGTGGGAACAAACAGCGACTCTTTCGTCGAAGCCACAAAAACAAAATCCTTTTCCCTTTTCCACATGAATGATGCCTCTTTTGATCGACATGTGATTTTAATAACTTTATTTATTCAAGTCAGGATCTCATTTCCCTGAAAGCTAAGAACACAAAAAACACCCACGATCAGCTTGTCAGTGCCTCCTCAAACAGTCAGGAATGACAACAGGACAATGATTCAAATGACCGTTTTGTATTTAGTAACAAACATAAACCACGTGAGATCTGCTATTTTAGCACTTAATGTTGAAACTGAACAGTTTGTCAGTAGAAAAACAGATTTGGTCTGTGTTGTTTGATTAATATAGAAGATAGATGAAGGAGGGTAGATGATCAGGAGAAACTGCAGGCATGTAGCAGGTTCATCTGAAGAACACAGACGTACTTTATGATGTGGTAGAAGAAGATGAATATTTGTAAAGTACTGTCTTGCAAGCTGTTGTGCGATGGGTCAGATGTTTGTCATGATACAGAAATAAAAAATAAACATAACTCTCTGTGTGTGTGTGTGTGAGGTCTAAAACATAGCACACACACACACACATACACACATACACACACACACACACACACAACAGAGGGAGACGTTGGTTCAAACATCCCAGCTGTCACTTCGCATTTTGGGTCAGCAGCTAATCTCCCACAAGCCTTTGCCCGAGACTTGCTCTGAGCCAGTACAATTACCCACAAGACACCGGTGACAGACAACAGCAGGTGACAACACACAGTCCCAGCCTGTGGCCAAACGTCTCAGCGACGGAGAGAGAGAGGGGAAGGTGGAAGGTAAAGAGACGTATTCAGAGGTAGAAATGCAAACGAGGACAGAAGGAACCAGAAATGAATCAAACCGTTTCCTCGGTGCAAAAAAAGAGACGTCAACCAGATAAATGAAGGACTTACAATGATTTCTGACGATGACAAAAGCCTCAAAAACTTCATCAGTACTGGCAACATGTTCACCTCAACTGTCCACAGTTCATTCATTCTTTCTAACTGCGATTATTGTTATTATTGTGAGATGGAAACCCAGCTTATGAGGTCTGCATGTCTTTATTCCCAAACAGACCCTGACCTGGACTCACCCAACCATCAGTTATATAAGTCAGATGTGTTGCATCCAGCCTGGCGCCCACAAATCCCCGACACCTCTGCTGAATCCCAGCGAGCCTCCAGAGTTGGCAGCGGCATCGAGTAACACACACACACACACACACACACACACACACAGGAGTGTAAACCAGGCTACCAATGTGACTCCCCCCCCCACCACCACCACCACCTCCACCTGTCGGTCACAAACATAGTCGGCCAAAAGCTTCAGGAATCAGCATCACCGACCGCTTTACCAAGTACAAAAGAAACACATATCCATTTACTTGTGACTGAGCGGGTTTATGTTTCGGTTCGCAGCTAACTGATCATAGAAAACCAAATTCTATTCAATCACAAAAATCAGCCATAATAAAGGAGAATCTCCAGAAAATGAAGCAACATCTGGAGCAGATAAAAGACGCTCGGCAACATTTGCTTAAGGACAGAGACGATCGAGACTTGGCAGGTTCAATAAACGACCGTAGTCTTTTATTATCATCCTCAGTTTTGTCCAACTGCTATTTCCAGTCTTCCTCAGCATTTTGATCGTCCGTTCTTCTCCAGTCTCTGTTGTAAACTCTCTCATACTGTCACCTGAACCAACTGAATGGGCTCAGGCTCCACCAAGTGGCACAAGTTAAAACCCAATGATTCTGAATGACAAACACAACCTTGACGTCGATAGAGAGAAATTATCATAGTGTGTAAATCCTGCAAGAGTCGTCGTCTGCACCTTCTAAAATATGCAACATTTCTGTTCAGCAACTGTAGATGCTACATATACTGCACATGGGACAGAGACACATTCACATTACAGGCTCTGCAGAACAGATGTGAACTAGCATCCATGGCAATTTAATGATTTAGAAAAATTTGAGAATGTATTTATATGTTCTTTTCTTCCAACCGCTTATTTAAAAAAAAAATGAATGTTTTTATTTCATGGATTAATCAATTACTTTCAAGAATGAGGGCCACTGATTTGAGATTTCAAGAATAAAGTGATGACATCATGAGGAAAAAGACTGGATTGCATGTTAAAGCATTTCCTGACAGTTCATCCTGTAGCATCCAGATTTTACTGCTTTCACTGCGAAAGACTGCTGTTTGGACCGCAGAGTTTTCAGCTGGTCACCTTTGCTTCCCTCCTCACTTTGCTCTTCCACAGACGCCCCGGGGCTCCGTCTGAAGACCGGCATCAAGCCCCGTGTGGGATCTTATCAGAAGTCTGTTCAAACTGTTTCTGAGAGAAGAGGGTTCCAGGATGAAGACTCTGAGGTCGGTTTGACAAATGCACGTCTTATTAACATCTTCACTGCTTCTGATAAAGAGTTGGACGCCACTTGCCTTGACTTTGTCTCCCAAACAGGGCTGGTCAGACAGAGTCACTGAGCGGGATACAAGCCTCCCAACAGAGCACAGAAACACAGTTTATTTACAGTCCAGTGTAAAACCGGTCAGCTTCGTTTGCCTTTCATATGATTTTCAGAGTCCTAAAACTCTCAGGGCTTTAAAATCGTTGCGATGCCTTGACAGTGCTGAACCTTCACTCACTGACAAACAACTCACCGTTCACTCCGCCTGAGAAATAAATTCTTTATATTTCAACGCTATACTTAAGTATTTTATTGTAGTTAGTCAAATGATTTTCATGTAAGTACTTTATATAATATATACACATATAATATGGTGTATTACTAGATGAGTATCTGACTTCAAACTGCACATTTCAGTCTTTGAGTCGTCACATGCTTCAGTCTCAGTGAGGATTAGATTAGACAGTCATGTGCAGCCAATCAGCTCTGCAGCTTCTCAACAGTCAGATAGGATCTATGTATGTATGTATGTATGTATGATCAACACACGTGTCATTGAGCTTGACAGCACACACATTTCTGGTGGAGTCTGTCTGTGCAAAGAAACTGTACACGATCAGCAAGCATGGTTCAAGTTTAAGAGAAAGAAATCTTTAAAAGTCAGCAACATGAAGAGGATCAGAGTTTCATTTTCAGAAAGGTTTGAGTTGAAGGGGGAAAAAATGTAGGTGCTAATAGAGCAACAAACAGGACAGAGGTGAGGAAGAAAGCACCGCTGCTGGATTTACACAGTGGACTGCAGGGTGTGAAATCAGGTTCTTCATGGGGCTGAATCTTTAGTTTCAGTTCACTTATAGTGAAACATTTAACCGAGTAAAAGCTCAGTAAATAGATGCTTCTTGCTGAAATGCAGATGGATTTTGTCACTGACCTTTATGTCCACAGGCTTGTACCTTTGACAGAATTAGAGTTTCATGTCCATCCAGCCTTGAAGTTCTTCAACTGTCAGGTGTCTTTTAGAAGAATTTCACCTTTACAGTCCTGGATTTCTTTTTATGTTTTCTTCCTCTACACTTCTGTATTTATGTAGACAATGAAAAACCTCAAATATTTTAAAGCCTAGAGTCCTGCAAAAAAACAAACTGAAGTCTAGTCTTATTAGGTTAAACTAACTAACCAATTAGCTCAACCTCAAGTCAACCTGGGCACTGAAAAACAGTGGAGCATTGACCTTTGACCTTTGAACTCAACCAATGCGATGGTCCCTGCCTTCAGAGCAGATCTGCCCCTCAGATGTGTTTCTAGAACCAAAACCCCAATCTGTAATCGCTTCCCAGCACCAGACACACACACACACACACACACACACACACACACACACACACACACACACACACACATCCACTTCAGATGCACTTCAGTTTCCTACCTTGCAGTCATGCTGCGCCATAAGTGAGCTCCTGTGGAAAAGAAGAAATCTATTATTCATCATCAGTGAGTCATACCAATGAGATTAAAATGGCCAATAAAAATAAGGTTGTTGTGTAAAACAGATAATGACCATCAATATAGAAAAAGGCAGCTGTATTAATATGAGATGATGCAGATTACAGCCACACGCAAACTATGGCTGCATCACTATCTGACCTGCTCATTTCTACGAGGGCACAAGTTGCTCTCTGTGCATCTTATGTCATACATCATTATCATGTTGAATAAAGCCTCGCGCTGTAATTTTGAGATACTGACTCAAAAACTTAATGTTTGAGATCAGAGACACAACTTCACTGTAGTGACTGGGAACAAACAAATAAAGGACACGAGAGCATTAAAACCGCAGCCAGAATCTGTGAGCTTTAAAGTGGACTTTCCCTTTACTTGGTGTTCGTTCAGAGCACCAGAGTCAGAGCCAGGTGCTGAGTAGGACATGAAACTGAAAAGCACTTATCATTTCTCTTGATAACAGAAAATGACAGTGATAAATAACAAACATCACTGACATTAAAGTGCCTGTGTCTAAATGGAAGTGCAATAGTGAGCAATGGTCAGGATGATGCGTCTCATCTCAGACTCATCCTGACTCATCGGGCTGACGAGTGGCCATCAGGGTGAAATCATCTGAAAGTCTGAGCTGGACTCACATCCAGCAGCTGCAAGCAACTGCTGCCTTACTACTGTGTTATTCAGATCAAAAGTATTTTAATAATCAATCAATGTGCTAAATATTTTCTCAGTTCACTGATTAATGGTTTGGTCTGTATAACATGGCCCGAGGTGAAGGAAGTCTGGCTTTATCCAACCAACAGTCCAAAAACTACAATTAGTCAAATTAATGTGATGACAGCTTTTCACGTTTCTTATTTTTCACTAAACAATTCATCAATTATCAAATTAGTTGCTGATTAAATGCATCTCGATCGTCGTGATTTATTGTTTTGTTCGACCAACCTTTTAAAACTCAAAGATGTTCAGTTTACTATGACAGAACATGAAGAACAGGAGCAAATAATCACATTTAAAAAGCAGATTTTTTTTAAATTTAAAATTAATTGATTATCAAAATAGTTGATGATTAATTTCCTGTCAGTCAAATAACTGATCCATCGGCTAATGGTTCCAGTTCAAATGGAGGATGTTGTTCCACTGTCCTGCCCTCAGGACACATAAGAAGGTGTCTTCGTGTTACCTGCGGCTCTGGACCGAGCGACGTCTCTGACGGTCACCGTGACGAGCAGCAGCGTCAGCAGGGCGGCCAGGAGGCTGTAGGCCCGGAGGGAGCCGAGGGCCACCAACCTGAGGACAAACAAAAGCACCAGAGGTTCCACTCATCACAGCGGCATGTTGTGTCGGCGAGTGCTGTTCGGCAGACGTTTAGATCTTTGGCTTTAAACTGTTGACGGTAGATAATATTCAGTAAATTTCCAAACTCCCAAACAGTGAAAACATCCAAGTGTTTTTCTGTTTTCAGTTTGTCGTCTTTGCTGTTGGACGTTTCTGGCAATGAAGGAGCTTTACTGTGTGAATGTTTACAGTTGGACAATTTTACCATCCATCTTCTGGATTTACTATAAGAATATTTTTTTCAAGGCTCAAATGTAGATTATATCCTCTACTCTACTATGATGTATCCATAGTTCTTTACCTGTGATGTCAGCATCAAAATGAGGCGGGATCACAGAGGCCTTGCTTGTGATATTATCTGCCTTTGAGAATCGTACTGTTGGACAGTGGACAGTGGAACAGAAATGTTACAAACCACGTCTGGAGTGACACAGAGGACATGTCCTCACGACTGTGTCTGAGAATTTGTGGCGTTTTAATTGAGCAGGGGAAATTACAAATGTTGTTTTAGAGCAAGTCAGTATTTTCACATTTGTTTGTTTTTAGGCCAAAAAATAAATAACATTCTATCAGGATCAGGTTAGTCCTGCGATTTCATCACAGTAAATAAAGCAACTGAACTGAATTAATAAAACAGGAATGACATTGTATTCACTGTGTGTGTGTGTGTGTGTGTGTGTGTGTGTGTGTGTGTGTGTGTGTGTGTGTGTGTGTGTGTGTGTGTGTGTGTGTGTGTGCTGGCTGTTGGCCCTTTGGGGGACTTCAGACTCCTGAAACCGTGGCCCTGAACATGAGGATGGGAAGATTACTGTGAATCCAGATAATAACAAGAAACTAAATGAAAACAAATCTTTTACGAACCTCTGATTTTTTGAGCTTGTGACTATAAAGCTTTTCTTCAATCACTGTTTGCCTTTAAAAACCTGATCAGAGTAGGACATTGCAGTGAATCTGAAACGTGAACTCCAGCCTGAGAGCCCCGCTGCAGCTGTCCCCCGGCTCTGGGCTCAGCAGCAGACGGGGCTCTGGCTCTGATCCCTGCGTCATGCTTCCTACCAGAACACCGTGTTGGCCGCAGCGAACAGGGCGCAGGTCCTGCACGGCCGCCGCCTCCAGCTCACCAGGCCGCTGACCGGCGGCTCCGCCCGGCGAGCCGCGCCGCCCGGCGGGCCCGGCGCTCCGGCCGCCGCCTCCCCGCCGCCCGCCGCTCCTGTGTCCCGGCTCCCCCGCATCGTCGACCGGCCGGGGCCCCTCCGCTCCTCCAGCTGATCTCGGTGCCACGGGATGTTTGTGAGAGCCGGTGCTGAGCCTTTCAAAATAAAAGTCCGTGCATTTGGAGAGACCGGAAGTGTGTGCAGGTGGACAAAGAGAGACAGGTGTGCTCACCTCGAGATGATTCATAGGACGTATTTATTATCACATATTTATTCGACATTTTTCTCTGATAATCCCTTTTCTTTGTGTTCTTCTTTCTGTTCTTCTGTCGCAGTCCTGCCTTCATTCATCCATCAGCGCTTGTCCACTCAGCCCTCACCTCACCTGCCAGCCACGCCCACCTCTTCAACTCACCTGTGCTCCCAGCTGCATTCAGTCACCGTCAGGACTTTACTTGGACCTGGTCACTTCGCTCACTGACCCTCTGAGAGAACAAAAATATTATATTTGGTGGATAAAGTTCCCCATCAACCTTTGGGCCTTAAAAGCTTTATCAAGTTTTCTCTTAAAGTCAGACATCCAGTCCAGTTGACGCCCATGGAGAGAAGTTTACACCCAGTTTGTGTCTTTTATTGTGAAAGACAAAATCGCCACACTTCCTGTCTTATTCAGTTCTGTCTGACTTGAAGCAGCCTCAGACTTCAGCTGCTGTTTGTCATGTTGTGGCTCAATGTGTGTGTGTGTGTGTGTGCTGGAGTGTGACGTCATTCATTTGAGTTATACTGTTATGATAAATATGACATACTATCTTTGTAAAATATGTCAAGAAGAAATAGAATTAATTGACCGTATATTTATACAATTGCACTCAAGAAGAATATGTGATATTGAAATGGAATCAGATGGAAGTGTCTCCTCTGCAGCTTCAGGTAAAACTCTTAGCAAATACAGTCCAGAGTTAATGATACAGCAATGATGCATGTTTCAATACACTAAATTCATGTCATCGTGTAGAAACGAGAACTCGAGCCAAAAAGACTGAAGACGTCTGAGTGAAAGAAGCTGCAGGTGGAGTTCATTATTTCACCTGCCATTAGTTTTCATTATTAACCTCAGTGGAGGAAGGATTCAGATGATTTAGCTAAGTAAAAGTACTAATACCACATAATAGAAATACTCTGATACAAGTAAACATCCTGTATTGAAAATACAAACTTATGTAAGTATTAGGAAAATGTACTTTATTCAAAGCAGTAAACTGTCTCTGTGTCTGTTCCACTGTTCGATCTTCTGTCATCATATGATTTTTCCTGTTGCAGCTCATTTTGAACTATTTTGTTCAGGACTGAAACTAAAGATTCTTTTTATTCTGGATTCATCTGCTGATTATTTACTATTTTCTTCATTAACTGATTGTGATTACAGATACCTCTAATTTGTACTTGAGTAAATGTACTTAGTTACATTCCACAACTGCCGGCTGTTACTTAATGTTTGTTTCTGTTGGTAAAAGTGAAAAGAGAACTTTCAGTTATTATTCAAATGCTTTTGTGATGATGTTGCTTGTGAGTAATTTGGTAATTTACTGAGCTCACCACGTTACTGTATCTGTAACTTTGGTACTAAGTCAAATTACTTCCCTCTGTTTTAGTATTTCCTGGAGCTTGTTGCCACAAAGTTGGCTGTGAGAAACCTAATATCACAGTGTTGCTGTCACAATAAACAGCTGGTTGGAGCCAAAAACAGTTTGTGCCTGATTCATCACACGAGAGCGAGTACACAACTGTCACACACACAGGATGCAGTGTGTGTTGCGTTGTGACAAATGTTGCGTTAACATTTCTACAAGTTTGGCCGTTGCATGACAATATTGATGAATGAATGAATATGATGAATCAGAGCGATAGTGAGATGAGCACAGGAGCTGTATTACCGACAGAAGACTGGGCCACTAGCCTCTTGGGGAGTGACAGGGAAACTACAAAGAAATGATGACCCATTTTACTTTGCCGCCTGCATTGTTCTGGACCCGAATCAAGATCAGAGCTCAGCGCCAAAGCGCGACCTCCAACAATGACCTGCTCCACTTTCCACCGCCGGGGCCACTCCTTCACTCCACGCCAGTCTACGAGTCCCCGGGTTAAGAATGAGCTTTCGAAATGTCGTTCATATGTTATGAATAAAAAGGTCTGAATCATAAAAAAAGAAGTTGTCTCAGTCCAACACAGACTCTGAACACATGAAAATAACAAACCCTCACTCATATATATTTATATATTCACATTCTGTTTCACAATGACCTCATATAGTACATGTTTTCTGATCCGCCACCTGCTTAGTTATGGTTTGGTTACATTCGTACAGTTTGGGAAATTTTGCTTTCATTGATTTAAACAAACGAGTGTTAACTCTTTTGGGGATGAAAACCACAATCTCCGAAGTCACTGACCCAATCATCCACCCAGACCGTCTCCCTGGGAGGTTTTATGGTGCTACGTCGTCACACCACCTCTGCCTTTGCTACTGAGAGAGGATGGTTGTACTGACAACATAAACACTGGCGTTTGTGATGGGGAACCACAAGGATGCTGATTAGTTTCCATCAGATTCAGAAAAGTGTCAGGAATTCAAGTCAGTGCTCCTTTTTGTTCAATGTTTAGCTTTTATTAACAGGCATAATTAACGAGTTTGAATTATATATTGAAAAACAGATTGCAATTCTGTGATTTGTTGGGTCTTTTGATAGTACTTTTAAAAAATTGAGAATTATAGAAGACGTTGAAAAATGTAAAGGAAAATAAGAGATCATAAAATTTATTCTGCTGCAGTTTGTTTGTTTTATGAGACAGGTCTTCATAACAGAGTGACATGAAAAAAACTGTTCAGACGCCACACTGTCACACTCTGTCACACCCATTCATTCATACCTTTCCAAGCATGCATTCACACACAGACACGCAGACACACTAACTCATTACTTGTACACACAGTATACACAAGATTATATACACGCTAATAGTTGTTTTGTTGTACATGCGCACCCGCACACATTAACAGAGAGCTGTAGATGTTAGAGGTTGTATCTGTCTGTGTGTGTGTGTGTGTGTGTGTGTGTGTGTGTGTGTGTGCGTGAGCCACTAATTGGTCTGAATTTCACTGAGCAACAAAAGATCAGGCTCGAAAATTCCAGCTCTGGTTTGTACAGGCTTTGCTTTGTTGTCCCTTCGCCTCTGTTTGTTCTCTTCTAATGCTGTGTTAACAGTTATCTCTCTCTCTCTGTCCCTCTCTCTCTTTCTCTCTCTGTCTTTCTTTTAGTCTCTCTCACTTTCTCTCTCTTTTCATCCAGCCCATGAAAGGCTTTTTTGCCCCAAACGAAGCACCGTCACCCCAACTGCTCGGAGGCAGGCAAACCCCAGAGGCCAGAACTCGCGAGGGACTTCCCACATTAACTCCCAAATCTCTCTTTCTCAAACACACACACACACACACACACACACACACACACACACATACACTGCAGGAGCCTGTTGGACAACCACAATGAACCCCAGACCTTCAGTGGAGTGGACCGTTGTCACCGTCTCCATCTATGGGAAACTTGCCGTGTCCCTCTGCGCTGAGCCTGGACCTGAGCTTGTGGCTGGATTTTCCTGTTGATCTCGAGACAGGATAGAGCTGAGGGGGAGGATGATGATTGAGCTGCAGAGCCCTGAGGATGGCAGAGGTGGCTCTGGCCACATGGACATACTCAGCACAGAGGAGCTGGAGTGTAACATCTGCTACTGTGCGTACAACCTGGGCAGTCGCAGGCCGAAGGTGCTCGAGTGCTGCCACCGTCTGTGCGCCAAATGCCTCGCTAAGATCCTGGACCTGGGTGAGTCGCCTCCCAGCGCTGTGGTCTGCCCGTTCTGCCGCTACGTTACCAGACTGCCGGGAGAGGCGGTGAGCAGCCTGCCAGATGACTGCAACCTGGTGGCGGCGCTGGCCCTCCAAAGCAGGAATCAGAGGAACCTCCACTTCCACCAGGAAATGACCACGGAGCTGCTCCTCAGTCCCAGGCGCCTGAGCTCACTGATGGGTAACAACCCACCTGTGACATCCCCTTCCTCCTCCTCCTCCGCTTCCTCCTCCACCACCTACTCCTCCATCCGGGGCTCCCCCAACTTTGTGGTCATTACCATCATGGAGCCTCCGCCGGTGCCTGCGTCCACCCAAGACCTCCACAGTCAGTCACGTGCATCTCACGCATCAAACCGGGGCTACCGCTCATCCAGTCTGGACTCCATGGCGTCCATCACGCAGAGGTGGACGGTGTGGAACTGTGCAGCCCTCCTGTGTCAGACCTCGGCCCGGGCGCTGGTGTGGGTGCTGGGGCTGCTGTACTTCAGCTCGCTGCCCATGGGGGTTTACCTGCTCATCATGCAGAGGACAACGCTCGGGGTGCTGCTGGTGAGCCTGGTTCCTGCCAGCCTCATCATGATCATGGTCTACGGGTTCTGCCAGTGTATCTGCCATGAGTTGTGGGACTGCATGCCACCGTAATGGGAGCAGATGAATGGGCAATGGTTTGCTTTGAACATGCTTGACAATGGATCTCTAGAATTCACTAATGGGGATGTTACTGTGTAACTGACCATGTAAACACTTACTTCAATAGGAGAAAAATGCTGCTTTTCTTTATTGAAGAAGAGAGGAAGAACATCATGTACATCACAGATGGAGGCCACAGTTTTAGGCTTTTCATTATTATACATGTTAATTTGTGCTTTGTTTAGCTTGGTAGCCAACGAATTAGCCATCGGAGCTCTAAGATTTAGATTTTGCTTAGACTTTAATGCCAATTCTGGTGGAATCTGCTAAATATTATGAGTAACAGCCTCTTGTTGCAGTGAGGAACCTGAAGGTATTTAAGGTGTTCATGTCAGTATCTGACACCTGTCAATCTAATCTGTTTCTAACTGCTCACAGCCATAAATGCAGCAAATGTCAACGTTGACACTGCAGAGTCCTTCAAGTTCTTAGAATCAGCATGAACAGCAGGATGTTGTCGAGTGTGAAAAACACTTTCTGTGCAACAAGAAACAAGATCAGTATGCTTTCTCACCATGAAAGAATCACACGTAGGAGTCACAAACGTAAACAGCTTTACAATCGTTTTATCTTGAAATGAACTGGTTATCAGTTAAAGTCTGTTGAATATGATTTTTGTCAAAGCTGCAGAACGACTTAATACATTTCTCACTTCTAGGTGTGTTGACTCGTAGAGAGTGGAAGTCAATCAGCTTTTCTCTTTTTGAGATTTTTTTCATGCAATTTTTTATTCTTATTCATTTTTGTAGAAGTGAGACTTGACGTCTTCTACGGCTAATTTGTTCTCAGAAAAAATAGCAGGTGCTGCAACGGAGATCCCAATGAAAGGAAAAGTACATTCACCTTACGACACCTTGTTTAGCCCCTGGGAGCCAGAAACTCTGTTGTACTATGATGTTCAAGCCCAAATCAAATAGACACCTGTCACTTCTCTGCTGTGACGCTCTCATTTATAGAAACATGTTGTTCATGGCTATTGGAGGCTGAATACTGTGATCAATATGATCAAGCCTCGTGGTTCTGACTGGCAGCTGAAATAATTCTAATTAAAAGAAATCTGAAATTCCTCACAAAAACTGCAAATAATGAAGTCATATTGAGTTCAGTCTACATTGCAGTTTATTGTATTTATTACCAGAGACTGTGATTATTACACATATCTCATTCATCGAGCCTGGACCACCAGAGGGCGCTGTGACCGCTCTATGAGACTTCCTGCACTGACGGTTTATAACCCATGTCTTCATTCAGTGTTTGTATTCAATGAGTGGAAAAGGTCTGATGACAGAGTGACTCCTCCACTGCTTCTCCAGACTCTCTCTGTCGCTGCAGACTCCATCGAAGAAAAGAGAAACTCCAGTTTTAAAAGCTCAGCTCGTTGAGTCAAAGGATGACGCAGAGGCCGCAGGAGGGTTTACACAAAGAACTGAACGTCAGATTAAACTGTCTCCTAAAACAAGCTGTTATTACAACTGACTTGAAAAGTCAGAGCCTGAAAAACCCTCTGTGGGGCCCGGGCAAAAATGAGCTGTGGGCCCCCTGTTTCTCACACTCCCTGTGCATTGTGTGTGTTCGTGATTAGTGACTTTGTGGTAACTAAATTAAGCACAAAACAATGTAGAAATATGCTCCATGTAAGTGCATTTTAAACTGAAATAATAAAGGCTTTAAAACTAGATGTTGTGCCTCAAGATTACATAATAATGCGGCTGCTCCTTAAAGCTGCCCTGTGCAGTGTTCTGTTAACACAGTGATGTTTCAGTTCAGTGTTCATCTTTAAAGTTTAACCAACATGTTGACTGCATTTCATTCCAAATCTTTGCAAAGCAGATTTTCTTCATTTTTTTGAATCATGTAATGTTTACGTTAGTTAGAAGTCTTTCTCTTCGTGCCTTTGTCAGGTCAGTGTTTTTGCAAGTTTCCACCAATAACTGATGTTGATTGAGGAACGACTGCTGGAAGCATCGCGTATTGCATTTCTCATGTTTTGCACATATGTGAAAGTATTTGTATTAAAAGAAAATGGCCCTGGGCTTATTAGTTTGTTAAGAATAATGCATCAAAGTGCAAGCAACATTTTATTGTTTTAACTGTTCGAGGAGGAGCTAGTTTTAACTACTTTACACTGTATACATTAAGGTAGTGCAGTGCAGTGGTTCCCAACATCTGGGTCATTTGTCTCTGACAACTCATAGACATCTGAAATGTGACAGGTTGTGAGGGATGATCAAAAAAAGGTTGGGAACCACTGGGTAATATTTAACAGTGTGTTGTATTTTATATGGTCATATGTGTCTTTATGTAAAATCTTCAACCGAAAAGAAACTAGTAACTGTCAAATAAATGGAGTAAAAATAATGTAAAGTTGCATAAGTTTAATAGAAAATTGCTCAAGCAAAGTACAAGTACCTCAAAAATATTTTAAGTACTTAAGTATAGTACTCGAGTAAATGTACTTTCCACCTGGTTACTGGTTTTGAATCCAGGACTTTCACTTGTACTGCAGTGATATTAGGTTTATTCTTATTTCCAATTTGATTTCAGTGTTTTTAAGTATTTGTTCCATCACTGTCATGATACTGCTAAACTCCACCCGACCAGTCATCTAAGCAGGGTCTAAAACAAACATTGAGGATCTGTTCCCAGAACAGTTTGTCCCTGTTCTCCTTCTGCAACACACGTCTTGCTGATGATAAACAGAGTCCAGGCCTTCTACCATTTGTGTTTTCCAGGGGACTCTGAATCTGAATTTGAGCAAGTGCTTCCCTACAGGGAGCGTAACATCATTTCAGATTCCTTTTTAGTGATGCAATGAACATTCCCACATGTTGGTGTGAGGGACTTTCACAGGCTGCGCTCGCCAAACTGGAAAAAAACACCGCCTTCAGCCTGTGGTCTACCTCATAACTGGGATCAGAGCTACTGGAAACAAAAACAAGATGACAAAACGTGCTGGTTTAAAGGACTGTTTTTATTTGAGTTCATTCACTGGCAATCATGAATAATATATGACTGCCAGCTATTTATTGTTAAATTATGCTGCAGTGTTTTAGATATTTGTTGTTACAGCGTGTTTTGGTGGGCGTCTCCTAACGAGCATCTCTGGATTATCAACTGGGCCGCTGTCCCAAGGCCTTAGACCCTCAGGGGTTCCCGAAATTCAGTGTGTGTTAATGTGTTTGGGCTAATTAGCTGTAAATTTGTATGGTAACATGGATAAGTCTATAAATCTCTTTACAATAAACTAACTGATGACACAGAACAAACGTGGGGACTTTGGGTGGCGTTCCAGCACAGGAGCACTGACTGGTTTCTGCAACCTGCTCTCCTAAAAACAACATTTACATACTACTAATTGTTTTGCCAGTTACAATATGAGGGAAACATTATGTCTGTCCAGAATATGTTTTGGGGGAAGGGTTTTGTCAAAGGAAGGGATTACTGCACTCCTGTACCTCAAAAAAGTTGTGTGGAGGTGGATGTACGAAGCACAGGACTTTGATTCTGGGGACCGGGGTTTTGCATCCTGACTCCTGTGTGTTAGGTAACAAAAGCACTTTGGTTAAAGTTAGTGAAAGGTCTTGATTTCAGTTCAGTTCAAATGAACACATAGTGCTTTGAGCTTTATGTCACTGTTGACTTTTTCAGTTATTAACCATGACCTTTCTCTAACCTTAATCAAGTACTTTAATTGTCTGAACATAACCCTAAAAAATGTTTATCAAGCTTCAGCTGCCGTGAGTGGATACTGTAGACACAACAAATGAAATATATTGTCATTATACATTTTACAGATGTGTTCAGTATGAACATTTTGCGACTTGGCAGAGGCATTCATTAAAAATGTTTCCTCATTATGTTGATTAAAAAAATATAATCTCTGTCTGCTGCATTGATTTCAATACTTTGAACTGTCCATTGTGAGTCTCTCAATATTACAGAGGTGCAATGCAAAATTTTAAAGATACATACAGAATGGGAGGAACCAGGAGGTCAACAGTTTTTCCCCTGCGGCCTGTGGAGGTGTTAAACATGCTTATATTGTGTAGAGCATTTTCAGTGAACATCAGGTCCTCTTATATTGTTATCAAAGTTACATTATCACTCACCTGAATGATCTATCTGGGAACAGTTTTCAGGGGAACTACTTTCTGTTCCTATAAAAGCCACTGACAAATAATGCCCTGAAATTTGCTTTGTGGTCTGAACAGCTGAGTTAACTTAAACCTTAATTCGCCCATACAAAATACAGACAGATAGATAGATAAAAGTAAGGTAAGTAACAAGAAAAATAAAATACTAGTTGACACAGTAAACAATTACTAAACCAGAGTACAATTAAATCTGAGAAAAAAGACTAAAAGAAGGACCATAATCTTTAACTACAATATATATTGAATATAGACTTTACAGTGATAACTCCCAGTCACACACAGTACTATTGCCAGTCAGGTAGCTAATGCCTGATACTGTAAAGCAGGTTGCTTGTCCTTTAATATTAAAATAGAATTAAATGTACATTGAACAAGTGTCAGACTCACAGAGGTCTGTTTTATAAAAATTAAGAACTAAGAGGTATATTAGCATAATAGATACAAAGGATACTGTAATAACAATAATAATAATAATAATAATAATAATAGGAAGAAGAAGAGTTAAGAATAGGTGATGAATGCAGAATACTGATGATGATGATGATGATGACTCACTGACTGTGTCCTAACCTGCTGATGACTTAGTTCTTCTCTCTCTGCTGCACATTCACTCTTCATCCTGTGCATTTATTTCATTATTTCACATTCCCATAGGAAGTGAGTGGGGCCGCTCTCGGCCAATCAGATTTGCGGACAGCGCTCCGACAACAAACAAAAGATCGAGGTTAGCGGAGCTCATTATGCTGTCGAGCCGTCTGCTCCAACGTTAGCTGTCACTTTGCTCCCAACAACGACCTTCTGCTCTGTATTTTAATTACTTTCTTCCGATCCTGCGCGGCGGACAGTCTTCTCCTAGTGTCCCTATTTGCGGCTTTGTGTCAGCTAATGTCAGCCTGAGCCGTTTCAGCGATCGCTTTGCCTTTGCTGGCCAAGCTAAACGCGTTAGCCAGGTTAGCTTCTCGGCTAACCAGCTCTGGCTGCCTCTCAGCGACCAGCGAAGCCAGTTAGCTTAGCCTGCTAGCTAGCTTTGCTAAACCTCCCTTTTAAACTTGACACTGACTGACACAAGTGGCTCTGGCTTGTTGCTGACAAGCCGATTTACCGAGAGTCGTGTCGTAGCCATGTCTGGACAGTCGTCGGGCTGTGGGTTTCTAATGTCGGTTGTTGTCCACGGAGACTCGGCTCTGAACGAGCAGGAAAAGGAGCTGAACCAGCGACTCCGACGGCTCTATCCAGCCGTTAATGAAAACGAGACTCCGCTTCCCCGCTCCTGGAGCCCGAAGGACAAGTTCAGCTACATCGGACTCTCTCAGAACAACCTCCGTGTGCACTACAAAGGTAACCTCAGTGTAGACACACTCAACTTTAGCACTTTATTGCTCAATGCTAACGCCAAGTTTGCTAGCGTTAGCTTAGCTCGACGGTTAGCGGATCAAAGCCAGCTGCCGTTGTGGGCTAAAAACAAAGTAGGCTAGGCTAGTAGCTTCATCAACAACAAGGCAGAGGACATCTTGCAACCAGACCAGCTGGTGAGGTGTATGTACAGCCAAATTTGACCTACTAGCTCGTTAGCTTCCTTGCTAGGCTGTTAACCAGTTTGTCAGCTTTGTGAACTGTCACCATGAAGCTTGTGCGGCGGACAATCTGTCAAGCTGTGCTTTGAAATGTAATTACATGTAACTAAATGGAGAGCCATTCTTAGACAAAGTACTTCTAAGGCTGGTCAGGCTCGACGTGAGTCACATATTCATACCGTTTAACGTTAGTCAAAAGGGCCAGACAGGAGCATTATTAGGTGATTAAATGACAGGAAATACACAGTGTCGAGTTCATGATTAGCCTGATCCACTCAGAGGGATTGATAGGCTTCCACTGAAGTAGTTATTGATGACATGATAGGCATTGGTAGTTCTTTGCTGCTGATTGGTTTAATATCAGGTGTCTTGTCTGACATTCAGGTTGACTAGTTGCTTAGCAAAGCTTTCAAGAGGGTTTTTGGTGCAGGCCTACAAGAAGAGAGCAGAGTTAAAAAAAAAAAAAGGTGTAACAGTGCTTCCTGGGTGTGTTCTACTATTCAGGGTCTGACCGGCCCTCTACACACACTCGTCCTTATTACAACTAGAATGTTCTGTCTCTGTCAAACAAATTCACCTGTATCTCTTGTAGCAGGTGTGCAGATGTTGTGCAACTTCAGCATTTAAACACTGCAAACTTTTACATGAAACACCTCCAGGGATCGAAAGCCGATATTAAAACAGTCACCCTTTCTGAACACTGTATTTCCACAGCAGTGTTAAGATGATGATTTCAGGCCATCAGTGATAACTAGGTTATACTAAATGCCCTAGTATTTTGGCACTCATTGGATGGAATCTGAATCATATTGACATAAGTAAACTGAAAATGGAAGAAGTTACATTTTGTTAAATGCCCTGGCCTCATCTATCATCATGTTTAATTATCAGGCATTAAATACCTTGGGAACTGTTGGGTATCTATAAATAATATTCTGAAGGGTTCGGTCTAGACCTGCTCCGTATGAAAAGTGCCTTGAGATGACTTCTGTTATGATTTGGTTCTATACTAATAAAATTGAATTGAAATTGAATTGTTATCCACCCACTTAGCATGATGTTCCCTTAGTTATTTTTATTAAAAAAGTAAATGTAACATATGTCCAAATACCAAGGCCTGCTAAAATCTAATAATACAATCATCAGGGTTAGAGCTGAAGTGATTGGTTGATAGGCTGCACCCATTTTAATAACCGATTAATCCCTTAGGTGTTTCGAAGTGTTGGCTGGGCAAAACAAGACATTTAATATGTCAACTTGTGCTTTGGTAAATTGCGATGAGAATTTTCTACCTTTTTCATGGCCAAAAAAATCGATAAATGGGAAAATGATCAGCAGATAAATAATTAATTAGAACCCCAAGAAGTACGTCAGTGGTGCATTTTGAGACATTTGTTTAGAGAACAATATTTGCAGCGATGTCACTCATCTACAAGGTGAACGAGGTGATGCAGTTCACATTTCTACACAACACATCTGAAAAGCAAACAATCTGTGTAATATCTGACAACAACTAAAGGAAGTCACTAAAGTGAGGGGAAATTGTATCAATTAGTGTTATCAAAATTTCAAATCACATCATATATGCCAAAACCTGCTAATCAGCTAGTTAGTAATCACCACACTTTATAATGACTTTAAGGATCTGATTTTTGAATAGAGCTTGAGATAATTAGTCGGTTGGTCGACACAAATCAATCATCATCAATTTTGCTTATTGGTTAATCATGTAAGTATTTTATGAAGCAAAAATGCCAATCATTTGCTGGTTCCAGCTTCTTAAATTTGAGACATGACGTCCATGTTACCTTGGACTCTTGGTTTACGATGGTCATTTGTCAGTATTTTCTGACATTTGTAGCTCAAATTTTTAAGCTAAAAATAATCAACAGATTAATTTACACTTAAACTGATAATGTTTCTGACCTTAGTGTTTAATACATCTCTGTGAGTGATATTGCATTTCTTGCATTTTCCTGATCTGATTGTAGCGAGTATTCATCTGACAATCATTTTGTCAAAAGAACTAATGTAAAATGTAGGTCAAAAGTTTTTTAGTCTGTCTACATCAGTACATTTTCCAGATTTGAAGTGGTCTTAGGCATTTCTTAAGCAATGTCCTCCAGATCACTAATTAAACCTGCTTCTTGGAACAACCCCCTGGTGACATGGTCAAGTCTTAATGGCACTGATTGTTAACCAGCTATTATTTAACCATCAACAATTTGATGAAAATATCTGATTGCAATTTCAATTTAGTTTTAGACCAAAGTTGCAATTGACATTTAAATTGTGACGTAAATGATGTAAATGTAATTTTTTTGTAGATTAAATTCAAAAGTATTGATGTTTCTATAGTATTAAACAACATGCGTTTGTATCTAGCATAATCACAGACTTGTCTTGTTTCTGCATGAAAACAGTCAGATAAAATGATGCAGTTGCTTGTTGTTTAGGTCTTCTCCAAAGCTCTTTTTTCCCAAACCATCTTCTTCCTCTTCTAAGTAAACCTAGCTTGTTTTCTACAGAAGGAAACTGAATGATTTAGCTCAGATTTGGTGAGATAGTGAATCAGTGGAATACTTGACATTACTCAGTATTACCATGTATAATCATGATTATTCGTAGCATCTGACAGTATCAACATTTGTAATATCTGACCCCTAATAATGCTGTTGACAGCCCTGCATTGTAGTTGCTCAAGCTAACGTTAGCTTGACAGACTAACAGGATGAGCTGCTTCACAGCCCAGAACCCAGGAGGTCCAGATTCAGAGCATTGAAGGTGATAATCTTACAGCCACTAACGCATCGCACTTTTCCCTTCACATAAAGCTTAATGCCTTTTTTCATACAAGCCCTCCCCACATTACATTCCACCTCAACACACCGTTTCATATGGAAATGTGTCAAAACCATGGAAAAAATGTATGCATGGAACATAGATTATGCAAAGTCCCACTAATATCAATTTACATGAAAAAATCTGATTAATTTGCCTTCAGGCTGTTTTTTTGTCACAACGCAATATATGCTGTAAAATGTTTATGTTAACATATGTTTAACTTCCCCTTTTGGGTTAAAACTTGAAAACCACAACATGATAAGTAGAAAACATAAGGAACCTTTTTAAAAAGGCTTGACTCACATTGAAGACTGCTGGAGAGCTATGCCCTCAGCTTCTTAAACACATTGTTTGATCTGGCTGTTGGCGATAGTCAGGGTTGTGGGTTTATTCGTCTTCAGTCACCTGTGCTAAATATCTACATACAGTCCTACACTGTGCTATGAATTATAGTGAATCAAAAGAGATGGTGAAAATATAAAATCCAAATTGTTGGCAATCACTGTATGTTGCTGTAGAGCTCTGTCTTTAGCATTGCTATCCTTTATGATTATAGATTAATCTGGTTATCCATCCAGTCAACCATAATGACAACACCCTGCTGCTCTTGTGTCTGTGTTTTACCCTCACCTGAAGGTCATGGGAAAACCCCTAAAGATGCAGCGTCTGTACGGGCCACCCACCCCATCCCAGCAGCCTGTGGGGTTTACTACTTTGAGGTGAAGATCATCAGCAAAGGCAGAGATGGGTGAGGACACAAAACAGAGCAAAGCTTTTCAGAATGACCACAACACTTTTAGCCACAGCATTGTCTGGTTCTTGAAGACAAATCCAAAGTAAAATTTAATGTCCCAACATGCTAAATCCTATGAATGGCATTGAAATTTAACTATCATAAATAATTGGCTACTCATAATCAGGGTGATATATAATTTTTTTACACTAATCTAATCTGGATTTACATGCACTGTAACCCTGCAGCATTGTGACCCTCATTGTAGCTCCTTGTTGTTTAAGACATAAACATTTGAACTAAATCAACATAGTGTACACCACTGTGTAATAGTTTGGTCCTGTTAATTGGGGTGAGCGATAGAACTAAGTTTAGTTTGTCTCCTGTAGGAAGCCCTGCTTCAAATGTCTTTGAGCGTGCTGCCATGTTGTGATGTTAACAATATCTAATCTAAATGCAGACACGGTCTTGGCCATATTTAGTAAGTTGGGACACTGTGAAGTCTTAATTGGGTAATGCTGTGTTAACATGTAGGACCCTGAATTGTAAATCATTATGAATTGTTTATTTGGTTTTGGTTATTATATGCATGCCCTGCATAGCAAATGAGGTTTTTAGAATTCATATCAGGAAACTGCATAACAGAAAAAGTCTAATGAAGCAAAAGCATGATTAAAATCTCACATGGCTCGAGGGCGATTTGTAATCCTAAATTGAGGCTTCAGTCATCTCATGGGCCTCATTCTACAGTGTAACAGCCACAAGTCGCATCACTTCACAGGTTGTTTTCAACCAGTTGGCCCTCCTTAGATGTCTGACTACTCTGACTGTCCAAAAAACATAGTCTTCACTCTCTTTTTTGATGTCCAAATAAACTCTCAACTGTCTGATCCACAGGTACATGGGCATCGGCCTCTCAGCTCAGGGTGTAAACATGAACAGACTCCCTGGTAAGATGACACTTTGTGTGCGTTTGTTTCATCTCAGTGTTCATTGCCACTGCCTTTGGGTGTGGTGAAAAGAGTCTGTTTGCATGTGTCACTGTGTCTAGTGAATATTCTACAGGAGATCTTTTTAATTGTATTTGTGTGGGTGTCATTTTGCCTGTGAGTGTATTGTCTGGTGGAGGTTGGCCTTGGATTCTCCAGGTGTAGGTGTGACTGTGATTGAAAGTATTCATTGCAAGAGTTATCTATCAGTTATCTGATTGCTCGTGGATGTGTTCTTATTGTTTGAGAGGCTGGTATGGAGGATTTCTACACATGTACGATAAACATGGAGAGGCCAGAACAATGAATGTGGTCGTTCCATTCATTGAAAGTGTCCCCTCTCCTGCCATGTGGATATAACGAAAATCCTTTCCGTGGATTCAAGAATTCTTATGTGTATTGTAAATTTGTGATGGAGACAAATAACTATAGACAACAGACAATGTGGGGGAAAAAAAACTTCCGGATAAATTCACTTGAGAGAAAACTTTACCATCTACTACACTTGAGTAAAATAAGTAAAATTTCGATGGCAGATCAGATATTTTCATTGTTGGAATATTTTTCAGCTTTATAGGAGTAAAGCAGCTTACATTTTCCTGCTGTTATCCAAGTACGTATTGGAAACAATTGCCCAATCAACTAATTGAGATTTGGAGAAGGAGTATGGAAGGTGGAGATTTAATGCAACTGGTGGGTTCCAATTGACGCATGTCAAATGTGTGATACAACGTGTATTATATTGACTTACCACAGATGTGTCACTATCTGTGCAAATGTTGGCTGGTAACAAGAAAGTGAAGTACATAAATGGCAACGGCACGTTCGAGGTTCTTTTAGAAAGTGTGTCCCTTCCATTACATTTTTGTCCTCCAGAGAGTACTGACATTAAATAATCATGTTTTGTAGGAAAAGTGTAATATTTGGGGGGGAAATATTTATTTGCTCTCTTACCTATGAGAAGATTATTACTACTGTCATGTCTGTCTGCTAAACTTGAATTCCAGGTGTTTATTACTTTCTTTGAATAACTATGGTTGAAGTTGTTGTTATAAGAAGGCATAAATTAAGATTAACCAAGAGTGGCACAGTTTCAAAACTGGTATCAACCCCTCCACAGAGGTTATCAGGCCAAACAGAAGCCTTGACACCCTGACACTGCTCTGAGAACTGGACCCGCCCAGGAGCTCCAGTTCCTTCGTTGAAAGATAACCGGAGGCCCAGCTGATGGATAGATGCTAATGAAAATTCACTAATTGCGAGGAACTGATGCCAGACTGCTTCAGAGTTGAGTGCTCTCGTCCAGTGATGAATGTGGCGATGGCAGGATTACCTCTGCAGCTCAGCAGTAACTCACAGGATTCTGCCACTTGGTTTCTAATGTTAAACCAGCCCTGAGGCCGTCAATGCTGCAGCAGAGGCTGCCTCTTCCTCCCATCTCCCCAAGACATAAAGCGTGAACAAATACTCCCAGCCCAAACACATGAAATTACATGTGTGTGTTTAATATTTTATATACCTATCAGGCCTGGGTGATGTGGCAAAAAATATGATCACGGTATTTTTTTTTTTTTTTTTTCACACCAATGTTTACTGAAGCTTTGGAATAATGACAAAGCTATTCTGTTTTTGCCTGGATGCATTTCCAATCGTTAAAAACCAAAGCCTGATTTTCAGACTTGGGTTTTGTTTGAACTTTTTTTCCATTTTTCCCTAAAACATAGTCAAAATGGAAACGAATTGCAGAGCTTGATTGCTTGTGTTGCATTGAAATCGTAAGCGGTGAAACTGACGACACACGTTTTGGTTGACCTCTTTCTGCAGTCCGAGCATAATTTTTGATAGTTTTGGTTGACGTTATTCTTTAGGAATAACAGCGCTGGTTAGTTGAAGCTTTTCTTCTGTATTATTTTATTTATTCTTACATTCACACTGCATTTGAGTTTTGCAGCGGGCCTTGTTACAGCAGTAAGGTCCTCCTCAGAAGTCTAGCTTTTTTGAACTCTTTGGTCTGTGTTATTGGTCACTAATGCCTCAAGCGTTGAACACTAGATGCAGAAAAAAGTAGTCCTGAACAGTGCTGAGTAGATTTTGCTCTCTTTGTCACCAGTTTCAGAAAGTAACAGTTTGTGTGCCTTCTCTCTCGCCTTTGATCCCAATGTGTTTTTACTGCATTTTTGTAAGTGTGTGTCTTTTGTTTTTAAATGCAGTCTAAGACTGAACCATCTGTTGAGTTGTTACACCTTTTCACTGCCTGCACAGTGCTCTTATTGTAACACGTCACATCCCTCAGGTTGGGACAAGCACTCATATGGTTACCACGGAGATGACGGCCACTCCTTCTGCTCGTCCGGCACCGGGCAACCCTACGGACCCACGTTTACAACAGGCGATGTAATTGGCTGCTGCGTGAACCTCATCAACAACACCTGCTTCTACACAAAGAATGGCCACAGCCTAGGTAGGGATCGCAGAAACCAAGGCCAATACATATAATGCTTATATTCTGTTGTATGGGCCTGTGTATTAACCTGTGTAAAAGTATTGTTCAGAAAAAGTAATAATCTATTGGTTTTTAGTACTTCCTCCTGAAAAAACAACAACAAATGTGTGACAGTTGCATCAGAAGGCAGCAATTATTAACAAGGTACAATTGGTACGAAAACTTTCATTTTTGTCTGCTATAACATATATCTGCTCTGTAAATCACATGTCCTGTGGTCTCCTTTGAGAAATTAATACTTGGTGAACAAGCAACCAAACAAACATTCACCTGAGGAAAAGTGCACCGCTAACGTCGGTTTGCTGGCTAGTTGGCTGATTAGCTGCTGAGCTGCAGCACATTAAACAGCATGTAATCTTACCTGCTATATCACTTGGCCCATTTAAATGGTCCTTACCCCAACAACACACCGTCTGCCCGTGGCTTGTCACCACCGTGCAAGTTGGTTTACTTTTCTCTTGCAGCCTGCAGACACTCAGGCTGCTGCAGTCAAACACTGACACTTCCCTGCAGCCAGCTGAAACAAAAAGGAACATTTCCCCACAAACATGTTGATATTATTTTTGAGAGCAAAAAAGGGTGACTAAGAATGTGATTTCACTTGGACTTTAAATATCTAGTGCTTTTCAGGGAGCCTCAAAAAGTGTTCCACTAAATTTGAGGCCAAAAAGGGTTCAGGGACCCTGATTCTCACAAGAAACCAGGTTGTCTGGAGAAGCAAAGCTAGCACAGGAAATCAGAGAATTACATGGAGCTGGTTGGTCTTCAGCTGAAGAACCAGTGAGAAAGACCAATGTTTTTACTTGCTGTTCAAATGCATTTTGAATGTTACAAATAACCTACTGTTCAACAGCAGAAACAAATGTATTTATGTACTGTAGTTTTAATCTGGCATTAGATTTACTTCACACAGTTCAGAGTCAAAAGCTTTTCTTTCATTCCTCTGCACTGTACAAATTCAACCTTTCAACCTTTTACCTTGTACTTACTTACTCGCTACAGGGATACTTTGCCAGGGTAATTTTTCTGCCTAAGAAATCAAGGTTCTACAGTGAATGTGAACCAGGCTTCCCCGACCCATATAAAGGAACCTCTCTTCCTGTTTACACAACGTTTAAGAAATCTGGTTTCAGCAGAAAGATGATAGTAACCAGATTGACTCAGCACCTGTAAACACACTGACTTGTGACCTCATGGTGTGTATGAAAAAATAAAAAGGACACTTCTCCTTCATGCTGACACTTTCTCTTTTCCTTTGCAGGTATTGCCTTTACAGACCTACCAGTAAGTACCCATATTTTGTTCACTCCTGTGCTGTAAAGTAATCTTTTTGTTTCCTTGGTTAGTCAGAACTGTAGGGCAAGAGGTTATTTATAGAAGTGAAATGTTTGATGCTGGAAAACTTGAGGTATAGATATAAATGATCAGGGAGCTGGGGGTCCCTTGGATGGAAAAAATGGGACACATGGGGGAGAAACAAGTGTGGACACATTTCACCCTCTGACACCTGACATTAACACATTGTAAAGTATTATAAGTTAAATCACATTGTTTGATGTGCTATGATCAGCATGCAATGACAGATTTGGTTATACACTGTACATGCAACAACATGCTAAGGCCCCAAATATGGTTCATAGAAGCATGTGAGAGCAAATGCCTGCACTCTTATGAACTGATGGAGGTAACAAACGTCAGTCCTCAAGGGGTTGATGTAGAATTTTTCCATGACCACAGGAGTAAACAAACGTGGTGTCTGTGGAGGAATGTGTTTTCAGTTGCATTCCTTCTGAATGAAGAGATGACAAAGTGCCATAAATATGCCGATGCATACAAACATGTGCAACCAGAGCTTCGTCAAACAGGTCAGCCGTGGTTGTTTTGAGTGGGAGTAAACACAAATAGAAATAGTCAGCTTTCTCTTGTTGTTTCGTGCTATAGCGGCCCCTAGCTGCAACGCTCAGACTGCACGCTTACATGGCATAATGATTTTTCAGGTGACTCTCCAGAGCGCAACAACTTGTGAAATTGATCTTGCGTAGCTTGAACCATCTGTGTTCACGTACTTGCTTGAACCATGTTTCAGGTCTAACAGAACAGAGTCAGTCTTATGTCCCGTCTGATTTACTAGGACTTAGTTGAGCTTAGAGCCTTTTTCTTTTTGTCACTTCTTTACGGATAGAGATGAGCTTCATTCTGTTTCTTTGGCTATATCAAGTCGTAGCCTCTGGCATCCCCATTTGAATTTCTTGTACCATTTATGTCTGCTTCAATTTTTATCATATATAGCAAATGAAATGTTTGCATGGTTTTTAACTGAGGCTGGTCACAGTATCTTTTATGTACAATTTTTGATTAGCAGGGACCTTTTTTGTAGATCTGGAAAACCAGAAGCACAATGTATAGCAATTTCTAACATTTTAAAGTTTGATAGTTACTCAGACTAAAGGGTATAAAAATGTGTAGTGCTGATGTACCTACACAGTTAGATACACAGTGCCATTTTACAATTTTATTTTTATGTCTTTCAGAGTAATTGACTAATAGCGAAAATACTGTAATAAACACTGTAATAGTGTCGGTAATTTTTTTCTCATCTGTGGTTACAAGACAAAGTGAAAAAATTAATATGAACTTTTCAGCTATAATGCAACAGTCCTGCCTCTGTTATCTTGCCACTTACATAACCTACTCTACACCACCTGCCCAGCACCAAGTGGACAGATGAAGTTTGTAACTAGCTGGTGAAGAAAGCGAAACATTTAGCACCTAAGGGAACAGATGTCTTTCTCTGGACTTGAAAACAAAGCTGAAAGGAGAGTGAGCATCGGACTTCATCAAGTCTCCAGAAACACGACTCCTGCTGCTGATGTCGCTCTGTGTCTGCTGTGTAATTAGGCAACTGTTTGTTAACATGTTGGCTATGTCATGTCAGTGGCCAAAAATCTGTGATTTAAAATTATGTAATGATAATACTAATAATTAGAAACAAAGGACATCACTTATTTGTTGTTTTGTGCTGTTGTGGCTCATCTTCAGGCGAGTTTCACTCCCGTTGGCTCCCATTCTTCATTATGTGAACGACTCCCACAGGAAATGGACATTAATGCTAATGAGATTCATGCATGTATTAACCGCATCGAGACGTGAGGGAGGCACTTGTTTTTAAGTTTTTTTTCCCTCGTCCTTGCTTGGTAGCAAATGAAATCGGGGCCTGCTGTTTTCGAGGGAGAAGAAAATAAGAGTCTTAGCCACAACAATAATCCATTGAGCAGCGAAACAGGCTTGGCTGTGAGCCAGACATTCATGTTCCTCCAGAGTTGTGCAGTGAAGTGCGTCACCTCGACACAGCTGACCTTTGTGGTTATTGGACCATGACAAAGGGAACTCTAAGAGACACACACACACACACACACACACACACACACACACACACCTACCTTTTACTACTGTTCTTATGGGGACTTTAAATGACTTTATTTACTTGCTAATCTGGAATCTACTCCAAACTCCAATTTAAACCAGTTCCTTTACACTGAAATATCATTAAGCTTTACTCTGACTAGATATCTTCCCATTTCTTTTTAAAGACTAGTCCTAACTCTGATGTAACCCTGCTTTGTCATACAATTAACATTTTGAACTTTTTCACCACATTGTGAAACTTTAGATTTTAAACTTGGTGATACTCTTGGGACACTCATACCAATGTCTCTCACACACAGGCATATTGGTGTCAGTCACCACCTCCTCTGATCAAATTTAAGGTTGTGATTAGATTGGTAGAATGGAGGAACAATATACCCACACAAGCTTCCTCGCCTCATATTTCTGTTTATCCCCTCGTCCTGTCATTACAGATGTCATCAGGGACTTAAAAAAAAAAAAGCAGAAAGGCTGCTCACCCTTAGGCGCTGGCATGTAACGTGTCAATGAGTTCTACTGTGATACAGCACGGAGAATTCTTAAACACGTCACATCCCTACTGGTACAGATTTCCTGTCCAGTGTGGAGCTGTCTGTTAGGACACATTGTGACTAGCAATAGGAGGAAGCAAACCATTAAATCATAAAACGATATGTAATTAGCCAAATATTTTCAGTAATACCTCTAAAATCTGTTTGAGTGTAGATGGTCCCTTTTTTAATCACTGCCCAGATTTGAAATTTTGGAGTTGTTGGTGCCAGGCCTTTGTTCTGTTGCCGTGTTGATACCAACAGCCTGGCTGCTGTTCAGCTGAGATTTGTTTGGGATTTTGTCACATGGTGCCTCTAACCTGTTTAATAAAATAATCTGGCAATTTTCTATATTTTTCTTATTGTCAGAGTTCTCTGTAAGGACCAAACCAAACATTGAATGTATCCTGCAAACAAATATTTTGTCTGTGTAGACTGATATATCTTCTTCCTCTGTGCCATGGAGCTTTATTGTCCAAAAAGTGTGAAAAACTCAGCTTCATTCCACACACTGTAGTTTATTTGAACTATTGTAGTACATAGCAGTGGATTGACAGTTGGGTGCCAAGATGGTGCAGGTCAGAAAGTGAGTGAGGCAGAGAGTCAGAAATCTCAGCACCTGGCAATAGAATCACTGCGTCATTGGTTCTTAAGAACAAATTTCTTAATTGTAATTAATTGTAACCTGTGCAAATATAAATCTAAGTTACTGTTGGCCTGCTACTGCGTTTTTGTTGTAGAAGCCTTTGTCAGCTAGTAAAATTGAGTTTTAAGGGGTAATTGTAGACAGAAGCTTATTTCCTGAGATGATCTGTTTTCCTGTTTTTCCTCTCATTGTTTCCTGTTTTGATTTATTGTCCAGATTACATTCCCAAACTCCCTGTCCACTATCATCCTAATCCTTTAACCTCTCTCTGCTGCAGCCTAACTTGTACCCGACCGTGGGCCTGCAGACTCCTGGGGAGGTGGTGGACGCAAACTTTGGCCAGCACCCCTTCGTGTTCGACATTGAGGACTACATGCGTGAGTGGAGGACAAAGATCCAGGCCCAGATCGACCGCTTCCCCATCGGAGAGCGTGAGGGCGAGTGGCAGTCCATGATCCAGAAGTAAGCTCACCGTGGGATGATGGGGTTTGGATGAGAATACAATCAATTTTAGCAACTGATTTTTGATTTAGTTTCAGTCTTAACCTTTTGAGGAAAATGCATTTTTATTTGTCACATTATAGTTGATTATTGTTACTTTTAGTT
Source organism: Holacanthus passer (assembly GCA_025331565.1). Lineage (NCBI taxonomy): Eukaryota > Metazoa > Chordata > Actinopteri > Pomacanthidae > Holacanthus > Holacanthus passer. Next base: position 1,420,227 of record JAFREQ010000149.1, read on the forward strand.
TTGCTTGGTTGGTCTGGAAACTGATCTGTGAATATCAAGTAAGTAATATGTCAGATATATCTTATGGATATTATAATTTTAAACAATCAGGTTGTCCCACAGTAATAATATAAGCCTATGTCATGGAGAACTGGACTGTGCGATTTAATATCGTGACCAAATGAGTCTCCACTGAGTTTTGTTATAAACACATAATAAACACAAATCCCAACACATTCTGATCAGTCACCATAACCATGTGACCAGCTGATCCCGGTACTTTGCTTAAAGTTAGAAGACTAAATAACGGAGTCAGAGCACTTCCTCATTGCTGAAACAGATTAGGTCAACACCAGAGTGTAGCGCACACCGAGCACATGATACGGCACTTGTCATTATAAACTCTGGTTGTTTGGACAGCACATTAATCCTTTACTCATTCCTACCAATATAAACACTTGATAGTCGACTAAAATTAATATAACACCAGCATCCACAGCTGGTGTTACATTAACATGAACTTAGTTATCTGTAAATGTCGAAGTGCTGCCCTGTATGTTTTGTGGTTCGTCCCAGCTGTTAAAATGCGGCTACCTCTTACTTTTCAGTCAGACTCATGATGAATTTAGTCCATAAATCTGTTGGTAACGTTAGCTAACCATACTGGCAGAGATATAATTTACCTGAAATGCAACATGCTGCTTATTATTGCAACATTCTGAAGAGATATTTTTGAGCGGTGGAGGATACAGTTTTACAAATTGGGAGCATACAATGTGTAATTCCACAGCATGCAACTGTGGAGTAAGTATTAGAAGTATCGGATACAGTAGGTGACAGGAAATTACTCCTGGCATGACGAGGATCAAGGCCCAGATGGACCACTTCCCCATCAGAGAGCAGGAGGCATGATCCAGAAGTAAAAGCTTTGGGACTCGTTTCTCTTCATGCCATGCCCTGATGGGATTAGCTCTCTGTTGCTATGATTACTTGTCCTGAATGGATTTAATCTCCATTTGATGGGGATTGGGGTTGAGGGTGGGGTGGAGTGGAGCCTTTATCCAGGAAAGTCGCCTCACGGCCTGGGATTGAAAACAGGAAGTTTTGGTGCTCACATCAGATTGGTTTGTTGAAAGAGTTAATGTCTTTTTAGAGCAGCAGTATCAAGATGATCAGTCGGCAAGAGTGGAGGCCTGTGATCACAAATCTCCCTGTAAACTCTGCTGGCAACATCAAGGGAGTTGATCTTTAGAACTGGATTTATGCAAATAAGTGGTTAAGACGAGGATTCATCCTGCTACCGTATTGTGGGAAAGTGTCGTCGTTGTACTGATCAGGGTGTAGCTTCCCATTTCATCTGCCCGTCCATGAGTCAAACACACACACACACACATTAAACAGTCAGCTGACTTACACATATACGTTGGTAACATTGGAGAAACCAGCAAGATTTTGAAAGTATCCAACCGTTTGTACTGTGCTTCAAGTGCAGCTCACCATATCCAACCACCTCATGTCTATTAAGTGTAAAGGTCTGTGGGATTTCTCCTGCTGACGTGTTTAATCATGAGGGTGTTTTGGTTTGTCTCGTCTCTTGTCAGGATGGTGGCTTCCTACCTGGTGCATCACAGCTATTGTGCCACGGCTGAAGCTTTTGCCAAATCCACAGACCAGGCCGTGCACGAGGAGCTGGCCTCCATCAAAAACCGACAGAGTGAGTCCTGTGTGTGTTTCTAAATAACGCTGGTACCAGGTTAAAATGGGAACCAGGAGTTTTCTCAGTGTTTTAAATCTGATATTTATATCCTATATAAGTATGTCTGCTGTTTGTACAAGTAAAAGACAGTATGGTCTCTACAGATAGCGGACTAGACCAGAACTATTACTGCTGCTGAAAATATTAAGAGAAATATTCAAACTCTCAAACGGATTTTGTTGCTGGAATGAACAGCATCGGCATTGAAAAACATGGTATATGCATTATTTGTTGTAAACATGTTCACTGTTGGTTTGCAGAGATCCAGAAGCTGGTGTTGTCAGGTAGAATGGGCGAGGCCATCGAGACCACCCAGCAGCTCTACCCTAACCTCCTGGAAAGGAACCCAGACCTCCTCTTCATGCTCAAGTAAGACCGAGGCTCAGTTAAGTTTTTTTCCACAGCTAATTGTTTAAACGAAATCACTTGTTGGACGACTGGAAGGCTCTTATTTCTTGTGTTGTTTTTTATAAAGACCATATGTCTTATAAAACCTGTTGCTTTTGTTTTTTTGTGGGATCTTTGGCATCATTGAAACTGATTGAAATGTGTCGTGCTAGTGATTGTGTGATATTACAATTATGACATCTAATAAAAATATTGATTTATTGCTTTATTTCATAACTAATTATTTTTATTTTAAATCACAATTTGAATCAGATTTGCTGGTGAAATTCTAGCAATGAATTTTATGCTTTTCATTTTTGTCAAGGGCTTTAGGTCTCTGGTCTCCGCTCCTTTTATCTTGTTCAATCCTTCTGTTTTTGTACCCTTTCTCTCCTCCCCATCTTTGCTTCTTTTTGTCTGTATTTCTCTCCTCTGTTCTTTCTACCTTCATCCTTTCATGCTCGTCTCTTCCTTGTTATTTCCCTGTCCTCCCTCCCTCCCTCCCCTGCGTCCTCAGGGTGAGACAGTTCATAGAGATGGTCAATGGGACGGACAGTGAGGTCAGGTGTCTGGGAGGTCGCAGCCCAAAGTCTCAGGACAGTTACCCCGGCTCCCCTCGGCCCTTCAGCAGCCCCAGCCACAAAGCCAGCAGCTCCCAGCCCTACCTCCCAGGCAAGTTGCAACACAAATACAGTATGTGTGTGTCGAATTTCTATGATTCTAATTGTTTTAGCACCATTTAATAATCACATTAAATCACAATTTTAAAAAATTATAACCTTTCCTCTGCTTGAAGGTTAGGCATCAGATTGCCAGTTGGGTTGAGTTTATAATCAGTTTGACAAATTCTGGCTTTGCTGCTAGAAAAGTGAGCTGCACCTTTTTGAACAGGAAAGAGCGAGAAACACTTCAACCTTTTCATCATGCTTAGTTTAAGTGGACTCATCAGTATCTATAGAGCTTTCTGCTCTGTATTAGGCACATTACTTGGAAATGGTTAAAAAATATCACTCTTTCACTTTGCTGTTCTTTTAGGGTTCGACAGCAACTGCTGTAATGGTGTGACGTCTAATAAGAGCCACAGCTCCTCCCCTCACAGTCACAAGCCCTGCCCCCCAGGTTCTGGCTCCGCCCTCCCAGCTTCTGACATCAGTCTCAATGGGAGCCGCAGCCAACAGCCCATAACTAGGTATTGACAGAAACCGCACCGACACGAACAAGATTTCATTTCATTTGGTCATAGAGCTTGAAATGGGGTGTTGCAGTTCCTGCAATGGCTTGGTACCATACAACCCGACAGAGAAACGTCCCACATTATCCTAACTTGCTTAAATCCACAAAACTGAAAAAAGAAAATGTTTCACATGAGAACAGAGTTTTAATTTTCGGAGACATTATGAAGCCAACATCCAAAATGCATTGAGGAGGAATTACTTTACTTCCTGAGAGCTGTCATTCCTCCTGACTGTCCTTTTCGTCATGTCTTCCCTGAGTAGCGATGTGGATATGGAGGTTGACCACTTCACCAACGGAGTGACAGAATCGTCCTCCAATGGTTTCCTCAACGGCAGCTCCAAACACACCGCAGAGCCAGACGACTGTGACGCAGACATGGGTGGGTAAAGAGTGTGTGTGTGTATGTGTGTCCCCTGGTCGATGAGGCTGTGTATTCCAGCTGTTATGCCCTTTCTAACATCTAGTTTCTACTGTTGCTGTCATTGCAAGTTGCTGGCTAAGCGCTCCAGCTAAATGATTTTGCTGTAAATGTACCTAAACCTAAATTAAAACATGCCCACTTTGCATGCAAACTGGCCGTGGCTCTTTAGAGGTGGAGTCGGCTCAGTCCAAGAGGCAGCTGTGTGGCGGGAGCCAGGCGGCCATCGAGAGAATGATCCATTTCGGCAGGGAGCTCCAGAGCATGAGTGAACACCTCCGCCGCGAGTGTGGCAAGAACTCGGCCAACAAGAAGATGCTCAAGGTAACACAGGAATCACTTAACTTACTTCAGTGCTGTATAAACTAATTGTACCATGTTTTTGTAGGCAAAGTTCATGTACTTCTGTTTGTAGACATTCATTTTTAGCTTTTTCTGCACTTATTTAAATAAAACATTTTTTTTTAGGAAAACCTACTAAAAGGCAACAAACTAAGTCAACTAAAAAAGCTTTTGGTCGAGCTACTGAAGCTTAGGTACTGTATTGACATTGTATTGAATAATTTCATATAATACTCAGTCCCAGCCATAAAACAGAACACAAAATGATTTGGCTCAGACACGTTTTGTTCGAGCCTCCCTGCCTTATACATGCCCGCTTCTTACAAACTCCACATCCCATATGTTTTCTGCAACCAGGAAGTTACTGGTCTCGGCCCAGAAATAGTCTCATCAGTTTCAGTTTTTAATTAAACAGAGATATAATGAGTTAATTAATGAGTTTTTAAACTGCTGACAGGTCAATTTGTGTTACCCTTGGACAGAATTAAGGTAGCTGTTTCCCCCTGTTTCCAGTCTTTGTGCTAAGCTAAGCTAATTTGCTGCTGGTGGTAGCTTCATACTTTTCATCTAGTTCTCAGCAAGAAAGCAAGTCAGTGTATTTCCCAAAATGTTGAACTGTTCCATAAAGTGTGAAAGACAATTAGAAACAGTGATGACAAAGTAACTATGGGAATCTATGTATCATATGATGGTGCTGCGTAGAATTAGAACATGTGTAGAAGAGAAATCATTGATCGGTATGTGTTGTTGTGTGTCTCCTGCTGCAGGATGCATTCAGCCTGCTGGCCTACTCAGACCCCTGGAACAGCCCAGTCGGCTACCAGCTGGACGCCATTCAGAGAGAACCGGTCTGCTCCACTCTCAACAGTGCAATATTAGGTAGGTCAGCTGTCCACGCTGTCTAAATGTGACCATGAGACATTAACAGACTTACCCTATATTATTATTATTATTACCTTACCTCATATTTAATGCAGTTGAAGCTGTGGACAAAGCTAATAAATTAGTTAATTTTTTTTGTCAAATAAATGCTAGCGAGGGGGCAACACAACAAACGCCATGTCTGTCACCAGCCAACTAAAGGATCAGTTCACCCAAATTCCAAAAACAAACACGTTAAGCCCAAACTCCATTCACCTCCTATTATATTTGGGTGGCAGCAGAAATCTAAGAGACTGATATCATGATCAAGAGCACAAAATTATTACAGTTCCCTCCAGTTCCAACAGGGGAAACGTGGAGCGAGGGAGCTTCAGATACTGTTCGAGTGCCAACCAAGCCTCAGTGTGTCACTCCAGTTCTTTGTTGTCTGCAGTCCTGACATTGTTGTTCCTCCTCTCCCTGTTTTTTCTTCTCCAGAGACTCACAATCTGCCCAAGCAGCCCCCCCTGGCCCAGGCCGTAGGTCAGGCCGCCCAGTGCCTCGCCATCATGGCACGAACTGGCAGCGGCTCCTGCGCCTTCGCTTCTGTAGACGATTACCTGCACTAGCCCTGTGTGTATACGCACACACACACACGCATACATACACACAGTATATACACACACTCTCTCTGAGGACCTGTCCAGAAATGGCTCTTTCCACCTCCTCCATCAGTGTAGTCATATTAGCTGAGGAGACGCTCCTCTGCACGATAACAAGTAGTAGAAAGTTAACCACCTCACTTGCTTCTTGTTCTGCTTTTTGCCAATCGGCACAAACACCAAGGATCAGGAGTCATTTCTGGGCAGATCTTTAGAAAGCCTACACACACCGCATACATTTAAAACACACAGACAAACACACACTTGCCCACCACCTCCCTTTCCATCGATAAAATGAAATTACACCTCCACTTTGGTTGGCCTCGCAAACCCCACCTCCAGCCCTCCAAGGCTGCGTCTGCATCATCCTGACTGACACTGAGGACGCCAGCCAAGAGTAGCCGACTTGAAAATACATGGAGAGCCGAACTCGTGTGGACTCGAGTCCAGCCCCAGTATACCTGGGGGCATCGAACCGGGGCGGACAGACTGACAAAAAAAAAACCCTGGTCAAATATAAATGGAAAAATTAGAGAGAAGAAAAAAAAACGACAAAAAAAAGAACACAGACGAGTGACCGCCATGGCCGACCACTCTTTGATGTGGTCCCTGTAAACCTGGCTCACCAGGCAAACGCGCACACACGCAAAACACACGCAAACAAGCCACCACGGAGGCAGGCTGATGCTGAAACAGGATTGAAAGGTCCATCTCCACGAGGCTTGCTGAGTGCTCGAACTCCGGCCACGCGAGGCTTCATTAGGGACAGCCCACCCCCCCTTCACCCCCCACACAGACTCCCCCTCCTCCCACCATCTTTCCACTCACTTCAGGACATCGGCGGAGATATGTGTGACGCATGTGGATTCGGGACTTTGAAGAAGCCAGAGAGAATCTACAGTCTCGACTCAACGTTCCCTGTTTTTAATCTTTTTGTTTTCTTTTGTTTTTGTTTTTCAGGGGCAAAGTGGGGAGACTGGGGAGGGGTGGTTACCTGACTCTTATTTTCTTTTTCAGTTTTCCCGGGTTTACAAGGCATGGTGCAGATGACGATGATTATTATTATTATTATTCTAATTATCATTATATTAATTATTGTTACTTGCATTCACATTATATTTGTTGAGCGCCAGCAAGAGCAAGTTCCACCCACTTATTATAATAAAGGTCCCGATTCCACCGATTACCAGTGATGAGCGTGTGTACATGTTAACGTTTATATATGAATTTAACAAAATGGAATTATATCAATAGAGTGAGATATTTAGTTATCAAATGAAAGGAAATCATTGAAAAAAAAAAAAAAACAATCCTTTAATGCTTTGTACTGACACCAGTGACTCCTGAGCGTGCTGGTTGTTCCTAGTCTGTACAAGTTTTTCTGTTTCCTGTTCTGTTCACTCCAGGGTTCCTATGCACATGGAAAGCTGAAACATTGGACCATTTCCAGGTCTGTAAGATTTTGGACAAGGTCCACTGCTCTTAAGTCCTGAAACAGAGTTTTAGAACTTTAATTTTACATATTGTGGTACTTTCCGTGAAGTAAACTGTCTTTACTACATTGGGAATTAATGGGAAAGAAACTTCAAACACTTCTGGACAAAGTCTGGAATTTCTGAATTGGAAACCGGGCGTAGGAACCCTGTGATGATCTCTGACCCCATTTTACTTGTCACCCCCAAACCCCCAGCTGCACAGCAGGTTTGATGCAAACATTGTTGATCTTTATTTTCGTATCGATGTCTATGCTAATCCTTAACCCACAAAGAACTCAGGAGCCAAAATGTCCCTTTGTCCCTCCTCCTTGGTTGATAATAGGAAGGTCCAACTGAGCAGCCGACCGACCCCGGGCCTCGATAACAGGTGGACTCTCCCCCCCCCCTCTTTTTTTTTTTTAGCAGCATAGCAATGGGCTTTTCAGACTTGAACTCAGAAAAACAAGTGACAGCAAAACTGAACTCCTCTGAGCTCGACCTCTAAATGGGCTCTGCTTTTGATTTGAAGTCAAACTGAAATTTGAATTCTCTTCACTTTTGTATAAGAAAAAAAATGCTGCAGCTACTGTTCACTTTTGTTTTATTTTTCAAAAGAGGATCAAAGTATTTTTGGACACATCTGTGGAAACCATGTTTGACTGACAGCTGAGAGCTGGCATTGCTAGGCGACGCACTGTCAACTTCTGTGGTGCAATACTGACTGAAAAATATCAAGACTGCAGCGTTAAAGTCTCTAAACGTTGACACAAGATGGTTTCGTGTTTGTTTCCTTTTCCAACAAATCCAGTGAGCGTTGGTTATCAGCCGTTGGCAATTTAAAAGTCCAGTGTGCAGGATTTAGGGATCTGTGGGATCTGTATTCATGAATGTTTTCATTAGTGTATATTCACCTGAAAATAAGAATTGCTGTGTTTTCATTATCTTAAAATGAGCCCTCGATCCTTCAGCAGGCCAGAACAGACAAACCCAACACTGTCTGTAGACACGACCTTCTGTGTTTTTAGCGCCTACTGTAGGTTCTCCTATGCACTTGGACGGGGACAGTGAGGAGAGGGGTGTTTAACTGGTTGCAAATTTCAACCTTACCACTAGATGCCGCTAAATCTGTTACACTGGCCCTTTAAGCTGTCTGTCCCTTTACAACATTCAGCATCTGTGAAGACTCATGAGTTGTCTGCAGCCCCTCACATCGGTGCTGTGTTCATCCTGCATTATGCAAAGCAGAGCGTCTAATGAAGGTGGCGCTGTCATTGCAGAAAATCTCACAAATGAATCACCAAGGAGATGTATACTGATTTCTTTACAAAAAAGAATTTTAATTTTTAATTTCAGTTTGCTTTAATGTTGGGTAGCAGAGGTGAAATTTGTTGCGTTGCTCTTTCATTTTTCCCCGATAATGATAATGTCAACCCTGAACTAGCTCAAATGCTGGTTCGCCTTCAGTCGAACTCGACTCTGCGTCGCTCCCTTGTAGCATTTTGCTGTCTAGCTATTATTATTTCGAAAGCTGCTGCTGAAATAGCATTCAGGTATGAAAAGCCCTCAAGTCCGCTCGTCTCCAACTCCCCATGTCTACCCATCATGCCTTAGAGGTGAGCTCCCTCTACCTGCTCGGTTTTGTTTACCAGCTCCTTCTCTGGCCTCTTGCGTTTCTTAGTGCTCCAAGCATCGACAAGGAAAATAAAATGAGAAAAAAACAAAAAAAACATTCAGTATTGTCAGCTGCACTGTGGCTACCACATTTACAAAATAAAGTACCAAATACTTTAGGACGACATCACCGCTGTGTGTTTGATGCCTGTGTGTTTGTGATCGCCACTTGCAGAGAAACAGGAATGCTGAGGCTTTCAATAGACACAACATTCGTCTTTTCCTCTCCTTTTTCCCAGGGGTCCGGAGTTGACTTTTGTTCTCGCGATGGAACCGAGCTTTTCTGTACCTTGGTTTGTTTGGTTTTTTTTGTTATATGATTTTTTTTTTCAGATCGCAAGCAGTCACGGCATCGTTTAGAAAACTTCTTAGACAAAATGTCTGTTGTCTCTTTCTGAGTAAGGTCTGAAACCTATGCATGCCATAGTAAAGTGGTGGTAAGATCAAGTTAGATGTCTCTTATTTTATTCTTTTTGTTTCTCCTTCTTTTAGCCAGTTCACGGTGTATAAGGAAGATGTCAACCAGTAAGTTGTCCACTGCTGACTGTGTGTCCATTTGGAGAAAAAAAAGTGCAATTTGTGTGAGGGTGAAAAGATTTATATTAAAAATGACAAATGATGATGGCACTTGTCTGGATGCTGCATGACGCCTGGAGCTGAAGTCTGTCTCCTGACTCTGACCAGTTTTGTCCTGCATTCCAATGAACTCATTGACTTGGTGAGCAGCTGAAGCTGTGCTGGAGTTCACTTTATTCCTAAGTGACCGAAGATAATCCTGCAAAGTGTTTTTGTTTCATTCTGAACGCATGAACCTGCATATGACAGAAACGTCCACCTTAAAACCCAGTTGTTGTTGATCTACTTTTTGGGCCTTTTTAAATAACCTTCCTCATCTTCCTTTGAATAACTGACCAAACAGACAATACATAGTTACAATTAATCATTATTTTAATTACCAAACGAACGGTCAGCCTATAATGTGAGAAAATGGTAACATGATTATCACAAGTTCACAGAGCCCAAGATGACGCTTTCAAAGGTAGTTTGTTTTTTTTTAATTAAAAGCATTTAACATGTAACATTTATAGATAAACTGATCAGCTATCACAAACATGCCAATAGTGAGACATCAGTCATAAGCTGATGTCAGTCAGGCTCTACTTCAAATTGTATTTTTTTTTCTTTCTGATCAACAGCACAAAAGCCAAAGATATTTAACTTAAAATGATTTAAAGGAGAGAAAATCAGCATTCGTGCTTAATAAATGACCTACGGCCGTGGTTCCAAACCTGGGGCCCCTAGAAATGAAATGGGTCACATGGTAATTTTGAGTGATCGTGAAAGGATAAAGTCTTTAAAAAATACTTATTGAACATAAGATATTTCACTGACTGTCACATGATGATTTTCTAATTGATTAACATATTAATAGTAAATTGAATGGAAGAATTTCTTCTCCACCTTGGGAACAGTAGTTTAATGACAAAAAAAAAAACACTACTACATTTATATTTTGATGATTTTCTCTGAATCAGTCAATCTGAAAATGTATCACAAATTTGATCATAGTTGAAAAAACAAGCTCACTGTTTTAGGAGCTGAAGCAAATGTTTGAGTGTGAAAACTTTAAAAAAAAATATGACTAGAATTTATTAATGGTCATTTTACAGAAAACAGTAAGGTAATTATTACAGGTAAAAATCCTTAAACACCAAACCACTGTATCATCACATGTTCTGGTCTTTACGAAACAGGGAAACGTCCTGGTTCATTAACATAAGAAAAACATGGTTTTAGGCTCCGGTTATGACAAATCCATTTATGGGTTGTCAAACAGTGGAAAAGGACTCTTAACCATCACTCTTATTTTGGTGTAATGTCACACTTCCATTCTGCCGCACCTGCACACTCCTATTTGTGTCTATCGTTTGCTTGAATCTTGATGATGGACTGAAGGATTCAGGCTGCTGCTGTGTCCACCTTAAGTCAACATCATTTGTTGTTGAGCGTTTCCCGGCCCAAAGCCTAACGACTTCTTCCATGATTGGTGTCCATTTAAATGGAGGCTGCAGAAGGAGCAGTGAAGTCTGTGCTGCTCAGGCCGGTGAGACGGTCCGCTGGCCCCGGGTGACGTTAGCAGGAGGAAATCTGCTGCTTGTGGATCCACCTCTTCTTCAGCTTCTCCGCTTTGGCTTTTTCTTTACAGGCTGGATGATCAGAAGAGACGAGTGATTAGACCAACAAACAGTATCGATACATGAGAGCTTAAAAAAATGTCATGATGATATGTGGGCCAGATTTCATTTAACATGAACACAGAGCACATTTATAATAATAATATGATAGAAGTGACTAATGTGTGATGAGTGGAACATGTTACATTTAAGACAAAACTAAAAGTCTACAGTGGTGTTTGAGCTAAACACTAACATCAGCATGCTCACAAATAAAAGGCTAGCATGTTATTTTAAAGGATAAAATGGTGACTGTTCACTAACTGAGCTCAGTGTTTTTGCAGGTTTTTGGTGTTAGAGTGAGGAGACTGCACAAATGCACTTTGCTTACTGGGATGCAGTCGAGTGAAATTAACAGTTGCCAGCAGATAGCCGGAGAATTAATCCAGATCTGGCCTGGACTAGCAATGAAGTTCTGTGCCGTCTGGACTCTCTTCCTGTTTACCTCAGTGCTCCAGACACATCAAACCAATAAGCAGAGTGAACCTTCTCAGGTGTCTTTTAGTGATAAACTATTGTTCGCTTGAATTTTTTGTGTGAAAGAAACTGAACTAAGGGGAATACACAACTAGTGACCAACTCATCCGCTGATGCAGACCAGAGTTAAGTCGGTGTCTTATTCACACACCCAGACCCAATTACATCAGGACACTCTTCATATAGAAAAGGTTTAGACTGTGCTCTTTATAATAGAGTAAACCAACCACAGTTTGGTCAATGTGGCATTGGGACATTGTTTACGTTTACTATATGATAAAAATCCAGTATCCACTTTAAAAAGATCTTAGTCTATTCTACTGAACTTACCCCAGTCTTTCTTGACAAACTGCACTGCTGCACTTTTATTTCTCCCCTTCTTGTTCTGGAGGGAGAGCAGCTCGTTACCTGAAAGCAGCAGGACACAAAGTGTAAATACGTTCAGTCGGACGACGGACTTAAAAACCTTTAATGTTGCCATCATCTCCGCAGCAGGAGTCCCAGGAGAGCGAACGCCTCAGTGGGAAGAGACGGGACATCACTGTAGCAAAGCTCAAATTGAGACAGATCATCGTCCTTGCAGACTACTGCCACAGAGTGTAGCTTGCAGGGCTTTTAACATCACTTCACCATAAATAAAGAGAATAAACAGCAGCTTCAACTGAAAAACATTCAGTGACATAAAGTGTTTGTGCAGGTTGGCAGGTCTACTTCTATCTTTATTTTTCTAAAATCCCAGGAAAGACCAAAACAATGCCTTAGTTTGTCTCATATTTTGACTTCCTATCTGTGGCTAGAAAAAAGACTGGAAAGTCTCATTCCATCACCACCACACATTCGAGCTGCAGTGCGATTGCTGCCTTACTTGTGGTCCTGCAGCTTCCTGGTCCGTACAGCCTGGACTGGATGAACTCCTCGGCCGTCTGCTGCTGGAAGGACGCGGACGCTCGCTCTTGCACCGTCGTCACAGTGTAGTTTCCCTTCAGACTGACAACAGGAAAAAGACCAGCTGATATTTACTGTACTATGAATGAAAGGTTCGCTGGGAGAATGTGGCACGAAGCGATCAGCGATGAGAGAAGATGTCTCACTCTGCTGGAATTACACAAGCACACACTGATTACACCTCTTCTCTCATAAATGATCTTTGGTTGTGTTCAGATACACAAACCCGACAACAGCCAAACTTAGTTTGATGCTGCAATCAAATTACTCTGAAATTACCATTACTTAGTGACAGCTGATATGATCTGTTGCCAGCAACATTTGTCATTTTAACAGGAATGTTTTGTGCTCTGATCTTTGCAAATAAGAAAGAGAGAGTAGTCCGGATTTGTCAGTGTGAGTTTAGCAAATCTATTTATTTTGCCAATCCAAGTTTCAGAATGAAATGCTGCACTGTAGAGCCGGCTGGCGTACAGGAGAGCAGCACTGCAACACTAACAGGCTGATGTAACAAAATACAGGAGACTTCAGTAAAGTAAGATCTGTATTTGAGAGACAGAAAAAGCAGCGGAGGTCAAGCAAGCTAAAGTGTGAATGAAGAGAGGGAGCAAAGCAGATCAGAGGAATAAAACTTTTTTTATGATTGCCTCAGTGTGTGCTCAGTGTGATAACAGTTACAAGATGAGGTTCAAAGCTGAGGAAAAAGCTTGTGAGTGAACCTTAAGATTATTTTGTTAAACTACGATGACCTGTACATGTTTTCTCAGTTAATAGTAGAACAATAATGGAAAAGTTCATTAACATACTTTCGGGTATGTGGTAGCTTCCCACTCCTCTTCTTTTTCTTCTTCCTGCACTCATCCTCTCCCTCCTCTTCCGTCTCCTGCTGCTCCTCTTTTGCTGGGTGAGGACAGTTTAGGAGAAAAGTCATACTGAAGCTTATTCAGCTTCTCCACAGTGTCTGTCCTTCAGCTAAATGTTGAAAATCTGACAGAAGAATGACAAGTTCCTTTACCTTCATCCTCTGGCTGTTTCTGCTTCCTGGGAAAAAAAACAGAATTAAGTGTTAAGATGCACAGATGGCAGAGAAAATGTAGAATTTGAAAAAGCTGCACAATGAGTCAGAACAGTAAACTTACTTTGAAGGAGCTGAGTCGATTTCCTCCAACACATCAGCTGGTAAGAGCTTTCTTTTCTGTGGGAAACAGCAGAGTGAAGGGAGCTTTATTTAACAATCTGACTTGGCTGCTGTATCCAGCTGCTGCTAAATGCTAACATGAGCTTGCTAACATGACGGCAATGAAAACGCTAACATCCTGATGTTTACAGTCCTAGTTTAGTGTGGTAGCATGCTAATATTTGCTAATTAGCTCATTACACAAAATGCAGCTGAGGCTGATTGGAATGTCACTAGTTTTGCCATTTAGCAATTAACTGATTAGTCGACCAACAGAAAAAACAGGCAGAGAGACAGGCAGGCAAACAGACAGACAGGCAAACAGACAGACAGGCAGAGAGACACACAGACAGGCAGGCAGAAAGTCAGTCAGACAGACAGGCAGAAGACAGACACACAGGCAGACAGACAGACAGACAGACAGGCAAACAGACTGACAGGCAGGCAGAGAGACAGGCACCTTCTGTTCCTGGAATAATTCCTGTCTCTTCCTTCTCTTCTCTTTCAGCAGCTCTTTTTCCCTGCAAACATAAAAAACACATCACACGTTACAGAACTTGTGTTAAATCCTGGTTGAAAGTCAAGCTGTTCTTCAGACAACCTTCTTCACACAAATCATTCTTGAAGAATAGTCACAAATGGCGGATCGTACAGGCTTCACTTGTAGACATGATATAAATCCCGAACTGCTCGGAGACACATCCACAAACACCATCTTATTACAGGAACCGAGCTGGACAGAAAACTGTTAAAAGCGGACCGTTGTGAATGGAGTTTGTCGGGACGGTTCCTCCTCACAGGAGGACTAGTTTGTTACCTTCTGGCTGTTTCCAGCGCCTGTTTCATGCTTCGTAAAGCCTGAACCTTTGAATCTTCGAAGGTCACCTCTTCGGGCGCCTCATCGTCGCTGGACGCAACAACTAAACTGAAATCGTCCGTCTGTTTTTCGGTGTCCGCCGCCTTTAACGACGAAACTGTTTTCCCACGTTGTTTCTTCGCCATGTTGGCTCGCAAGATGACGTCATCACACCGCGCCGTAAAGTGACGTAATGAATGCGACCGATGGGAACGTCTTCCCTCTAGTGGCAGAAAGGAGAATCACAACCGAGAAATACGTGTGTTCGTAAATTAAGCATCAGTTAGTTTGGACGTTTTCATTCATAGCGTCGGTTTTATGCTCTTATCTGCAGTAAAAGTTTAACTAGAACTACTTTTGATTTTTAATTTTAGTTCAAGGTCATTTTTGTGTCATTTTAAAACCCATGGTTGCGCAATAAAATGTAAAGTGTAAATCACACTGTGCTGCACACACACAGATAATACATATACAAATATTTTATATTATTTATTCATTATTAATTTGTGTAATTTATAGTAGAGTAAAAAAAACTTAGACTATAGATAATGTTGACACTGACTCTTTTTATTCGTGACCAAATTTTCACTGGGTGACATCGCTTTGTTTTTCCAGGGCTGCAGGTAATGAAATACATTCACTCAAGTACTGCACTCAAGTATACACATGAGTTACTTTACTCGAGTCTTTTCTTTACGTGCCATTTTCTTTTAGTGAAATATTGTACTGTTAACTTCACTACAAGTACTGGACAGCTTTAGTTACTTTACAAAAAAATGTATTTTTGCATAGAAAACATACGAAGAGCTTATAAAATATCATATTTTCTTAGAAATTAAACTACTCAACAGTTTATACAAGTATTGCTGAAATGATTAGGTGATTAATCAATTAGTCCATTGTTGGAAAATTAATTTTGATATATTACTACTATTACTATGATACTATTTTGATCCTTGTGACCACATTTCTCACTATTTTCAGATTCTTACAAACAAACAATCTATCAATCAATCGATGGAGAAAATAATCAGCAGATGAATGCAGAATGAAAAGAATCATTAGTTACACTCCTATATATGATTAACCTGATAATAATAATTTGCTGATTCATTAGAGTAAATAAAATAGAGCAATGTCTTGTGTCTTGTGAATGTCTGTAGTATCTTCAGTACTTATTCAGTAGATTTTTTCCCTTTTCCTGTGTGTGTTTCATTATTATTATTATTATTAACATACGTTTTGATTAAACCATGTTTTGCTGTAGTCATTATTTCATTGTCATTTATACTGCTTTTATTTTGAAACGCCGGAAAGCGCTTCCGGTCTGGCTGCAGCCGCTGTGTTTGCAGAACCGGATCAGTCGTCGGGTCTCGGCTGCTCCAGACGCGATGCACCGACTGCTGATCGTGTTTGCGGCCGCCGCCGGAGCGGCCGCGCTCGGCCTCCGCGGGCCGGACGCATCCCCGGCGGCGGCCGGCCCGTGTGCGGCCCCGCAGCAGTGGGAGGGCCGCTGGGTGCAGTACGACCACGGCACCGGCAGGAACAGGAGAGCCTCCGTCTCCTACGACGGCCCGCAGAGGAGGATCCGGGTCCTGCAGCAGAACAGGAAGCACAGCCCGTGTCAGAGGTGAGGGGTGCCTCAGGGCAGCGTGAGTCAGTCTGTGGTCCTAATAGTCTAATGCAGTACTGTGAAAACACTAATACTCATAATGGGTGTTAAATTACATGGAAAGGTACCAAAAATACATAAAATGATATCTGATGAATAAGACGATAAAAAATCCTAAAGAGAAGAAGAACACAGGCACAACCGTTGATTAAGGTCTTTGTTAATGTTAACTGATAATCTACCACAGTTGGATCAGTTATAAGGTTTTAATGAGGCCAACTTTTGGGTTGCCAGGTTGTGAAACATCCCTTCTGCTGGTGTTTCAGCTTTGCCTCTGGTCATACTCATCAGGTGATCATATGGTACAATCAGTCCACTACTACTACTACTAGTACTTTTCACAACCTGGCAACCCAAATATATATTAACATCTTAAATTCTCTTTGAACTCACTTCACTTTAACTGCCTTGTTAAAGTTTCTATTTTTTCCTGCAGCAGCGTTGCCACATTAAACCAACAGTGACTCTGTGTCGGGGCTGAAGTCTGCAGTTGAGAAATGTTCTCTGGCCAGTAAACGAGGACACGGCGACTTTGGTTTGTTTAGTCTGCAGTGTGGGTTTTAGCTTTGTCACGTGTTTTACAGAAGTACAATATACTGCCAAAAGTATGTGGACACCCCTGTGCTCAGCCCCTCAGCTCCCAAGTCTTAACGCTACAACATGATGTTTTAGATACTGGTGTTCTTCCAGCTTTGTGACAACAGTTTGTGCCGAACTGAGGAACTGCTGGAAGTTCATTTATATTCCCTCATCACAGCACAAAGATGTCATCCATCTTTCCACGCCAGAGGCCGACGTGTGAGGGAAAGGGATCATTTGAAATATTCAGAGAAACGTAGCATGATGGTTTAAAACATCAATGACAAACATGGAGATTTTCTGACCTGGACCGCTGACTGAGAGCTGGACCCGATCCCCAGCATCACTGTTGGACCTCACTGATGCTGTTGTGACTGAAAATCTCTGCATCAGGTTCAACGTGTGGTGAGAAGACCGAAACCAGAGGAGTGAAGAGTCTTCATCCTCGTTTCCAGCAGCAGCAGACAGCTGCTCTGATCAACGCTCAGTTCTCCACCTCCAGCAAACAGCAGGCAGACACAGTTAGAGACTCGCTGGTGAAGGAAGTGGGGACCAAAACAGTTTGTCATGTTGTACTGACGTTCAGCTCCTTCTGCTGCCCCCAAGTGGCCAATGAAGCTTAAATCCTCTTCTCTCTCCTCCTCCCTCTTCCTCTCCACCTGCTCCAGGTTTTTTGAGTACATCTACTTGTACCAGAGCATGGTGATGTTCCAGATTGACCAGAAGACCAAAGACTGCTCAAAGATCGCTCTGATGGAGGCCTGGGATCCCTTCGACATCCCGGACAACTCCACCTTCGAGGACCAGTACTTCATTGGAGGCCCCGGGGACAACGTGGAGGTTCAGGAGTGGTCAGACAGGAAGCCGGCACGCCAACGTAAGTCTGCTTTTGAAGGCAACGCCTGTGGCTTTGTGCACCGTGGTGCATTTTTTACTCTAAGTTACAGAGAACAATCCTGGAGAAAAATACACCACACAAAATCACATGAAATCTGATGAGAATACATAAAGCAACTGGTGCTGCTGGAAGATTTGTTATATGATAAAGAAATGGATTTTACATGATCACCCTTAAAAAGCATACAAGAATAAAAGTCCATATTCAGTCTCCTTGTTTGGTCTCCACCAACTCTGGAAAGGACATGTGGTTCTTCAGCTGCTGGCTAGAGGACCCCTCACATCACATATAAGATGAGATAAACCTTTATTCGTCCCACAGTGGGGACATTTGCACAGTCATTTGTTCCACTGTTGGTATAAAAATAAATTTCAGCGTTAGTGAACACTCAACGCTTCAACATGTCTGCTCATCTCTCCACCAGATGAGACCTGGGTGGGCGTTTACACCCTGAAGGACTGCTACCCAGTGCAGGAGACCTACACCAGGAACAGCAGTGTCACCACCTCCACCCGCTTCTTCAACCTCCAGCTGGGCATCAGCGACCCCAACGTCTTCACCCCACCCAGCACCTGTCAGTCAGCTCGGCCTGAGAGGATGAGCGAGTCCGGCTGCTGAGGCCTCACCTGCCCTCACCTTTGACCTTGGATACTTTCTCCATGCTGAGGCTGAGTCCGAAAACACTCCCTCATTCACTCGTTCTTATTTGAAGAAACATTTAACAGTTTAGTCGTAGTGAGCAGCAAACTGAGAGTTCAGACACTTAATCAGCATCATTTTACGTCGTCATTTGCACGTGTGGAACTTTGGCATCTATAAAATCAGATTTTCAATTACATGTTTGGGATTGTTAGCAGGAAGTAGTGCACACGCCACAGACGTTACTGTTTTCATTCCACTGTGGGAATTTTCTAGACACGTTACAGCACATACATTTTCAGACAGTCAAATAAAAGGGCGTAGGGTAAATGTCGTGTGCTAAATGTGTAGTAGAGGGAGTGATTCCGGACGCAGCCTTTATCTTGTGTTTTACAGAGTCGTTTGTTTATTTGCTGCTAATTTGCTAAAACTGTAAACAAACTAGCTCACGGCTAAAAGTACCAAGAGGTTAGACTGGGTTCCTAAAGGATTAGCTTCATCCACAAAAGCGACTTTAAGTGTTTTCGGCGTTCTGTATTGCAACCATTTGATCAAATTAATTTCCGAGCTGCCAGGCTGTTCTGGCTACATGCTAACAAGCTTTTGCTCATGTGTTTGCTCGGGACAGGCAGCTTGATAAATCCAAATATTCCATCATACACACAATAATATGTTGTAATATGGTTTATTATTATTATTGCACCATGACAGGAAAAACTACTGAACTGTTACGTTACACAGATAATGTAAGAACTGAATGCTCATAGCTTTATGTAATACTGCATTTAATCAAATGGGAATAAACACCAGAAGGACATGATGTCCAACAGCAACAAGGTGTTCAGACTACTTTGATTCCGACTCAGCATCATTTTCTGAACCGTCTTTCACCCAGTGAGCGACACGGTTTTTGCAACAAGTCAAACATTTCAGTGTCATTAAATGAGCAGGCTTTTGAGTCCCTCATCAAGAGGAGAGACCTTGAAGTGGAGAGAACGTTCTTTACATCTTGTGAGAAATATTTCTGTTTTGGTTGATGGTGATTCAGAAATTCAAACTGAAAGCTGATGTGAACGATATTTGTGAATGAGATGTTCTTCTCATCACCATCTTTCTCATTTGACGTGAAAGCAGCATCAGTGTCTCTGGTCTGACCAGACAGAACAATCGGCCAGACTCATATTTTACCGGCTGCACTCAATTAAAGATGCCAGCGATTCAGTCAACATTTAAACCTTTCTTCACTGTTTGGTATTTGATGCAAACAACGGCTCAGTGACGTTTTTACTGGTCTTCCTGCACTGAACATCACAGCAGGTTCACGACTGAAAAGTGGAAACTGATGCGCAACACCAGGAGGCGCCGTCGTCCTTCTGACCAGGGACGTAGTGGAGGTGAAAGTGCCTCAACTCAGTTCAGCTGCAGGTTCAGTTAAGAACATGTTTTTAGGCCAATAAGGTAATATCATGGTTAGTGGTGTGGAACTGCTGCGAGTTTTTAGAAATTCATCTTTAAAGAGAAATAAACTGGAGAGAATTCTTTTCTTTTTGGTAAATAGTATGAACATATGTTTTCTGGAGTTTGCATTTGTTTATTGAGGCTGTACTATAATTTCAGTCATCTCCAGTGTTTGACATCTTTTTAATGGTGTCCTGGTTTATTCTTCATGTTCACATTGTCATCACAAAAACTTTAATCAAACTGTATTTTAGGACAATGACAACAACAAATGAGCTAATTCTGAAACCTGGGAGTCGTCTCCAAACCCTCTGCTTCTAAGAAGAGTTGACCTCCTAAAAGCTGAAGTGACCAGTGGTTTTAAATGAGAAATGAGCTCTATAGTAAACAAACTGCTCCTCTTCCTGGAACCAAAGCTTGATAACCTCCTCCTTCTTCTTCCTGCTCTCAAACACAGCAGCTCCTCTCTGTCCATATATGTCCTTGTTCCCTCCCCTTCAGATCTACAGTTTGAAGATGGGTGGAACCAACATGTGGTGACGTGCAGCAGCTGACAGGCTCCATTCACTGCAGGAGCACATGATGTTGAGATCAGAGCTCAAACTAGTTTCACTTCTGAGAAAGTGAAAGTCAGACGGTCGTTGCCACTGAGAGCTGAAATGGCACAGAAAGGAGTTCAGCTGGACCAGGAAACTATTTCTTGTTCGATCTGTCTGGATCTACTGAAGGATCCGGTGACTATTCCCTGTGGACACAGCTACTGCATGAACTGTATTAAAAGCTTCTGGGATGAAGAGAATGAGAAGAAAATCCACAGCTGCCCTCAGTGTAGGCAGACCTTCACACCGAGGCCTGTCCTGGTGAAAAACACCATGTTGGCAGTTTTAGTGGAGGAACTGAAGAAGACTGGACTCCAAGCTGCTCCTGCTGATCACTGCTATGCTGGACCTGAAGATGTGGCCTGTGATTTCTGCACTGGGAGAAAACTGAAAGCTCTCAAGTCCTGTCTGGTCTGTCTGGTCTCTTACTGTGAGAAACACCTTCAGCCTCACTATGAATCACCTTCTTTTGAAAAACACAAGCTGGTGGAGCCCTCCAAGAAGCTCCAGGAGAACATCTGCTCTCGTCATGATGAGGTGATGAAGATGTTCTGCCGGACCGATCAGCAGTGTATCTGTTATCTCTGCTCTGTGGATGAACATAAAGGCCACGACACAGTCTCAGCTGCAGCAGAAAGGACTGAGAGGCAGAGAGGGCTGGAGGTGAGTCGACAAAACATCCAGCAGAAAATCCAGGACAGACAGAAAGATGTGAAGGTGCTTCAGCAGGAGGTGGAGGCCATCAATCGCTCTGCTGATAAAGCAGTGGAGGACAGCGAGAAGATCTTCACTCAGCTGATCCGTCTCATGGAGAAAAGAAGCTCTGATGTGAAGCAGCAGGTCAGATCCCAGCAGGAAACTGAAGTGAGTGGAGTCAAAGAGCTTCAGGAGAAGCTGGAGCAGGAGATCACTGAGCTGCAGAGGAAAGATGCTGAGCTGAAGAAGCTCTCACACACAGAGGATCACAGCCAGTTTCTCCTCAGCTACCCCTCACTGTCACAACTCAGTGAATCCACACACTCATCCAGCATCCAGATCCGTCCTCTGAGGTACTTTGAGGATGTGACAGCAGCTGTGTCAGAGGTCAGAGACAAACTACAGGACGTTCTGAGGGACAAATGGACAAACATCTCACTGACAGTGACTGAAGTGGATGTTTTACTGCCACAATCAGAGCCCAAGACCAGAGCTGAGTTCTTACAATATTCATGTGAACTCACCCTGGATCCAAACACAGCACACAAATATCTGTTATTATCTGAGGGGAACAGAAAAGCAACAGTAACAGATGAACAACAGTCTTATTCTACTCACCCAGACAGATTCAGTGGATGTTGTCAGGTCCTGAGTAAAGAGAGTCTGACTGGACGTTGTTACTGGGAGGTAAAGTGGACAGGGACAGTAGTTGATGTAGCAGTCGCATACAAGAATATCACCAGAGCAGGGAACTTGAATGAATGTGGATTTGGACTCAATGACAAATCTTGGTCGTTACATTGTAACAACAACAGTTATATCTTTTGGTACAACAATGTCCAAACTGCCGTCTCAGGTCCTCGGTCCTCCAGAGTAGGAGTGTACCTGGATCACAGAGCAGGTATTCTGTCCTTCTACAGCGTCTCTGAAACCATGACTCTCCTCCACAGAGTCCAGACCACATTCACTCAGCCTCTCTGTGCTGGACTGTGGTTGTATTGGTCTGTTGGAGACACAGCTGAGTTCTGTAAACTCAGATAGACAGAAGTCATTTAAGGTTAAACTCTGTGTTTTTTAAACTTCTTTTGTGTGACAGCTGATTGTTGTGGCATTTCTTCACTGCACAGAGATCACCTGTCAATCAAACATTGTGGGCGGTGCTTTGACGTCTTCTCATTTGTTGCTCTGTAAATGTGTGAGTTTCAGTAGGTGGCGCTCCTTCCTGTGTGTGTTTAGCTGCTCATGATGATTGTTGTTCACCTGAACGGACTTTTCTCTGCATGAAACTGTGAACTTCTCTGTGCTCGAAATGTTGGATGAATATTTGTGTTGATGTGTTTGTCTGTTGTTGTTTCTCTTCAGCTGCTGGATCTGAAGAGAGAAAGCACCAGAGCTTCTTTTATCACAGAGATTTTCTTCTCATTGCTTTGTACATTTGCAAAGAAATCTATAATCAGACTTTCATGTATTTGTTTGGCAGAAGAAATGTTGTTGTACAAATCGACGAACAAATGAGGTTTATTGTAAAAGTGAAATGATCTTGATCCTAATCAATAAGGAGATGGTCATTATTTTCTTTTCCAGAGCTCAGATTGTGCTCAAACAAACTGATTGTGTGGATGATGTGAATCTGTGCATGAAATCATTGAACGAGAGTCACAGACTTTACTGATGGTTGTGTGAAGAATCTGAAGGTTTATATCATGAATAAACAAAGACGATCAAAGTGTTTCCTTCTTGTCTTTATTCCTGATTTTCATGGAGATGAAGCTTCAGAATGAGGCTGTCATGTTGGTTCAGTGTTAATCACTGTCCCCTCAGTGAGACAGATGTTCAAATCCCTCTTCACTTTTGTTGTTTGAATCTGCAGCAGACTCAGTGAAGTTTTTGAATTTTACAGCCGCAATGTGAAAACTGATTCACAACACAAGAGGGCGCCGTTGACCTGCTAACCAGGGATGTAGTGGAGGTTAAAGCACCGCGGCTCAGTTTGACTGCAGGTTTTAGTTAAGAGCATGTTTTTAGGCTGATTTATTGTAAAGTGCGTTGGGTCATGCATCACAGAAAATAAAGTCAAATCACTGAAAGTTACTTAATGAGGAACTAAAATGTGGAAATAATTCTCTTCAGTTTCAGCACATAGTCAAAACCAATCCAGGACGATTATTGAGGACAGACAGCAGGGATCAGCAAACGACACCATTTAAAAAAACAAATCAAATGGGAGAAAGAGTTTGCTGAAATCCTGAGTCGGCTTTACTTGCTGTACATGTTCAGTGGCTCTTACTCCTGAAGGTAAAGGCCTCAAAGTTCAGAGGTCGGAGGGATCACGTAGAATCTGGAAATCTTCGCTCTTTATATTTAATTCATGTTCTTCACTTGGTTGCATCTCAGGCTTTCCTGGAATTTTACTGGCGACATAAGCTGCTCTCTGTAATTTCAGTTGATTTCAGGCATTAAGATTTTCTCACCGTGTTGGAAAATAAAATACTTTCCACCAGATTCTTATCCACCATCTCCACAGTTTGCTTACTGACTCTCAAACCTTTAAACTTCCTCAGTAGATACGAGCTCCTCAAAATTATAGTCAGTTCTCTCTGAGAAGTGAAGCAGCTCCAAGATAAACTAAACTAAACTATATAAACTGTTCACTGGTCTGTGTACTGGTCTGTGTACTGGTCTGTACACTGGTCTGTACACTGGTCTGTGTACTGGTCTGTACACTGGTCTGTGTACACTGGTCTGTACACTGGTCTGTGTACTGGTCTGTACAGGTGGTTTATGGTGTTAAAGTCCTACTATTCATGCATAACTATTGAGCTCATGTTTATGTTGATGATAAATAGTTTTCAGCTCATCTCTTGCAGCAAAACGGTGTGTGACGGCAGTGATCAAATCAAACCATCATTAATGTTCCTAAAAAACAAAGTAAACTTTAATTGTCACTGTCGTCGTTTAAAGTCCAGATGATGTTTCTGAAGACAGGAATTAAAAAAACAACTTTATGGCGACGTGACGTGAAAAAACAAATCACAAAGATAAGAATGAGTAAAATACTTTCTTCCCCTCGTCTGGATCAGGACGGGTTCTTTCTGTTTAAGTGCATCCTCACAGCACCACACTGTTTAAATTCAGCTTTATACACAAGTCATAAAGCACTTGAAGCAGTTGGATGGAGATGGGAGAGTTTTTACGTTTTCTGTCTGCACATTTTCATGTGGTGTTGATACTGCGGCCCTCGGCAGGACGGCCCACCGTCTCTGGCTTTGTGTAAACATGTGCCACTTGATCCTCACTCTGCTGTCATGAGTTTACTGTAGGAGACAGAAAGCATGTCCACGTCTGAGAGCACACCCTGAGGCAAGAGGCTTCAGGGTTTGGCTGATAACCTGACATGTATTTCATCAGGCTCGTCACTGACCTTGACCTCGTCCAAATGAAATTACAAAAAAGAAATCTGTTTATATGTCCTCTGTGTTTAACTTGTCTACTACTTGGTCAAAATTGTAATAAACAAAAAGAAGTGTTTTAGCTGTTGCTTCATTCCATCTGTGATTTGAGCTCCAGACGTTACTCCGTCACTCCATCTGTCGACTCCACGTCGTGAGGTGAATCACACGGTAACATGCAGAGTGCTGAGGCTACAGGATTCTGCTCGTTGCTCCGAGTTTTGACGCTCTGGTCGTCTTCCATCACCTTCAACTGGAGCCATGAGAGCGAGACAGCAAATGCTATCTACACCCTCGTCCTTTGTGTGAGGGCTGAGAGGGAGGAAACATCGCCCTCAGCAGGTCAGGTGAGGGACAGCTTCCAGCCTATACGAGGCCAGGTGTGGCCAATCAGAGCCTCTGTTCCTGCAGCCTGGTCCGTGCTGGGTGTGACTGCGTGGTGTGAGCAGTTGGAGGGAAGCTGTGTCCTGAGTGTCCCGGTGTCTCCTGGTGTCTCCTGGTGTCTCCTGGTGTCTCCTGGTGGTGTCAGACTGCTGTTTTTGGCTTCGACCTGCTTTACCTCATCGCTGTGCTTTCTTTGTCTGGGTTGGACTGGACCAGTTAGTCCATGTGGTCTGGCCTCGTGTTCCTGAAGTGGACCCAACTACAGATTGGACCTGATGTCCACTTCGTACTGCAGGACGACTACTTGTTGTTGAAAAGTCTTTTTACCATTGAAATACACTAGTTTTACTGTTTTATTTCAGGTATTGTGCCGCCCTGCGGGGAGGACACGAGGGACACACCCCCCCTCCTTGCATGGAGTGTGGTCGGCCTGTTGGTTTTGGTCACTGATTGTTTTGTAGTGTGTGAATTGTAGTGAGTGTCAGTGTCGTGGTCACGGGTGTACTCTGTAGGACCCCCCGCTGTGTCTGTTTCATGCGTTCACTTGTTAAAGTCTCCTCATCGCTGCACACAGATCTGATGTTTTCAGCTGACTTTTGAATCACACGCTTCGTTTACGTCCTGATTAATTCCTCAGAGTCTCTTTCCTTGCAGCCTTGCATGAAACGCAAACTCAACAGCGCGATGGGTCCTTTCGATTTTTTTTGTGAATTTCCCACTATGGGACGAATGAAGGAATATCTTATCTTAAACATTGTGCAGGGACAGATGACAGTACATGTTGTGAGGGTCTCTTGAAAATGTGCTTCAGATATGTTCACTTCAGAATAACTTTAAAAGCTCCTGTGACAGGAAGCCGGTGGTTCAGGGGTGTCCGAGTCGTCACAGTGGGACTCACACAAACAAACGCTCGTCTGACCCAGCGCCGCTTGTTCTGCTCTGCCTTCATCTGGGGGAAACACGTCACACAGGGCCTCTGTTGAGCTCTGATTGTCTGTGGTCGGGATTAAAAGATGCCTGGATTGTAGCCATTGGTAGTTCAGTGGTAATTAATGAAACAGATAGACTGTGGACGGGCCGGGGGCTACGGATGCATGTCTTTGTAAAGTATTTGATAAGATAAATGTTGTTGTTGTTAAAAGTGGATGCAAGTACAGCTGACAGGATTAGTCGATGGACAGCCGCTTTCACCGCTTTACTTCAGCATTTTGTAGAAGATGAAATTTTCTGCCTCCTACGTGAATAAAATAATGCTACGTTTGCTAAAACCAGACTCTACATGTAAATCACAGCAAAGCCTCAGTCAAGGTTTTATTTTGAAAGTCAGCAGGAAGTGTGTTACCGTTGTGAACTTGACAGTTGGAGCTGCAGCTGCTGGGGAATGATCTCTGTGCACATTCTGCTCTGTGGACGTGACCGGTGTGGATATCAGGACATCAGCAGTGGCTTTCTCCTCCTCCGTTTCTCTTTCTCTTTTGCTCGTGGGATTAATGCAGCATCCAGCTCCTGTTTGTGAAGTGCAGTTTAAATGAAGTCCTGTTGTAAGCTGAGCTTCTCCTCACTGAGTGGCTGCTTCTTCTGCCTGAGGAGTGAGGATGGAAGTTTGGCTCCTCGTCACCTTGTGCTTCTCCACCTGTTCTCTCACGGTGAGTCCACTTTCTACATTAAAGATATTATTTGCCAATAAGATTCAGGTTATTTGGTTTTGACCTTTGTGGTACAAAGAGTTGAGATGTGCACTGGTGCTGCTTTATGGTCTTTTGCTGTCTTAGTGTAAATGTTCCTACAGTGTAAAACAATCTGGTATAAAGTCCTAAAATTGTGATGATTAATTATCACATTAATTATATTTTTACCAATTATCTTCATTGATTGGTCTCGAATGGAGAAGAATCACAGTCAATAATTGAATTAAGCAAAAATACTATTTGAATATTTGCAGTTTTTCTCAGTGTCATATTAAATTTCAGTATGTTTATATATTGAAATATAATTATTTATATATATATAATATCTCCAGGCGTTTGGATCATTGTCTAGACAAAAAAGAATATTTCAGATGGGGCTTTGCAGAATTGTGGACATTTTATGGATGAAATGAAACCAACCAAAGAAAACAATCATCAGACGCGTTATTGTGTCCAGTCAACAGCCAGAAAACCCAGAGATATTTAATTTACTGTCAGAGACGAGTAAGAAAAACACCAAATACTCACGTTGCCAGTGAATATTTGGACATGTTTGCCTCGACTGTGAAAAGTGTTGCCAACTAATTTTCTGTCTGTTAATTAATTGATCATTGACTCATTGACTCAGCTCTGATAACTTGAAGTGTGATTATATTGATTATATTGTAAGTAAAGTTTTTTTGTTCGTGCTTCAGGTGGAATCAATCACAGACCTATTTGTTTTTAAGCAATTTCTTTTTCTCTGTCTGTCTCTGTCTGTCTCTCTCTGTCTCTGTCTGTCTCTCTCTCTGTCTCTCTCTCTCTCTGTCTCTGTCTCTCTGTCTCTGTCTGTCTCTCTCTCCCTGTCTCCCTCTCTCTGTCTCTCTGTCTGTCTGTCTCTCTCTGTCTGTCTCTCTCTCTCTGTCTCCCTCTCTCTGTCTGTCTCTCTCTCTCTCCCTGTCTCTCTCTCTCTCTCTCTGTCTCTCTGTCTGTCTCTCTCTCTCTCCCTGTCTCCCTCTCTCTGTCTCTCTGTCTGTCTGTCTCTCTCTCTCTCTGTCTCTCTCTCTGTCTCTCTGTCTCTCTCTCTGTCTCTCTCTGTCGATCTGTCTCTCTCTCTCTGTCTCCCTCTCTCTCTGTCTCTCTCTCTGTCTCTCTCTCTGTCTGTCTCTCTCTCTCTCTCTCTCTCTCTCTCTCTCTCTCTCTCTCTCTCTCTCTCTCTCTGTCTCTCTCTGTCTCTCTCTCTCTGTCTCTCTCTCTCTCTCTGTCTCTCTCTCTCTCTCTCTCTCTCTCTCTCTCTCTCTCTGTCTCTCTCTCTCTCTCTCTCTCTCTCTCTGTCTCTCTCTCTCCCTCTCTCTCTCTCTCTCTCTCTCTCTCTCTCTCTCTCTCTCTCTCTCTCTCTCTCTCTCTCTCTCTCTCTCTCTCTCTCTCTCTCTCTCTCTCTGTCTCTCTCTCTCTCTCTCTCTCTCTCTCTCTCTCTCTCTCTCTCTCTCTCTCTCTCTCTCTCTCTGTCTCTCTCTCTGTCTCTCTCTCTGTCTCCCTCTCTCTCTGCTGTGCTGTCCAGGTGCAGCTCTTTTTATAACTCACGTTCTTTGCCTGAGCAGAATTTGCTGGACGTTTTGTGGAGGCAGCGGTGCAGTGGGCGTCGGTCTTACTTTACTTGTAGTACTCGTACAGTGTGGTATATGTACTCTTACTGAAGTAAAGGATCTGAATACTTCCTCCAGCACCTGGAGCTTTGACATTTGTAAAACTTTACAACGCCAATGCATCATTCACGAGCTGCACGACGCAGAAGCAAACCAGGAGGAGAAAAAACATCTGGCAAACGTGCAGCCTGAGCCTGTTCATTTTGAATCATCACATCATATCCAGCACAGAAAATCCTTACAAGACGACGTCAGAGCTGTTTGACTGACAGGTGAAGTTTGGCCGGAGCAGAGCTGGAAAAACCATGAAGCAACTTAGAGACAGAAGATGAAAAAAGAAGCCAAAAGAATCTCACAGGTTTCCATTTTAGAATAATCTCTTAATGCCAATTTAGAAAGTAAAGAACAGAGGAAACCCGCGTGCAGGATGAATGACTCTGTTCTGAGTTCAGCTTCATTTGCAGCATCCGTTCATTTGCTCCACACTTTGCCTTCTGGCGTTCATAGACCCGAGCTGCGATTATCTGTCTGCGCACGGTTCAAGTCAGATTCATTGTTTGAATGTGGATTTTGAAACTGTAAAACAGGAGGAAAATAAAACAAGCTCAGAATGAGTTCGAATTGTGAAGAAAGCAAGTTTGCATTGTTTTGGAAAGAAATGGATCTGGACACAAATGGATGGCACGACGTGTGGCTCTCTGCAGTCCACACACTGTGGTCTGTGAAAACAAACCCACAATATCAAATCGACTAAATGTTGATTTTACACCTGTTGTTTGGTTCAAAAGGGGAAAGAAATTGTCGCATCGTTGCCTTTTAGTTCTGGTCCAGTTTGTTTCTTGGTCCAGTTTGAGACTTGAGCTGGAGAAGCTAGACGAGAGCAATGTTAATGTCTTAAAGAGCGCAGAATAGAGCTGCTGCAAAAGCTTAACTGCTGTTAAATCCATGTGCTGATCCTGTAAAAACACTCTTTTACACAACGTCTATATTCAGCGAAAATCTAAATGTGTTCAAGTGTGTGGAGGGATGGCTACACCAGGACTGTCCACTGTCCACTGGAGCACTGTCCACTGGAGCACTGTCCACTGGAGCACTGTCCACTGTCCACTGGAGCACTGTCCACTGTCCACTGGAGCACTGTCCACTGGAGCACTGTCCACTGTCCACTGGAGCACTGTCCACTGGAACACTGTCCACTGGAGCACTGTCCACTGTCCACTGGATGACCTGTAATGTTTTCTCCTTCCCTCAAGTTTTTCTAAATGTTCATGTCACTGGGTTGAATTGAGCCTTTTCATTTCCAAACCACAGGACGTGTTGTAAACATGATTTAAATCATAGCAGTGTCTGCACAGAGAACTGTCTGACAGCAGGAGGCACGAGAGCAGGTGTTTCCACCTCCAGAGGGATCAGCAGGAAGAGCCTACACCTCCGCCGCGCTCGCATCGCACTCAGCCACCAATTCATCCAATTATTTATGAACCGAGCGCTGCCTGAGGATTTATTTAATGTCGCCTCTCAACAAGGAGACATCAAGGCGTCGGTACAAAAGCATATGAAATCGCAACTCCCACTTCAGCAGCGATCAAAGCGACACACGCCTTCTCTGATGGGAAACCACAAAAAGTGGAGGAGCTCTAAAGCGAGACTGAAAAAGTGCTGAAGGTTTGAAGACATGTCAAATGAAGAAGGAATATTGAAGATCCTGAACCATTTCTAGCTCAACAATCACGTCGAAGCAAGTTGTGGCCACTTCACTTCGTACAGAAGGTCAGATTTCCCTGAGTTGTATCTCTTCCACTGAAGCTTGTGTTCAGACGAGACTCAGGTGGGTTTGATCGACTCTTCAGAGGCTCGTTCCAGTAACTCAACTCGCAGCCAGCGTTGGTTGTTAAAACCAGGAAAGTTCCAAACCAACCGAATCAAATTTGACTACATTTTTTCTTCCTGGTTTTGACCACCAAACTGGTAGAATCCACATTTTCACACTCGTAGTTTTGGATATCATTTGAGTTATTGAGTTAGTTATGGGCTGTTTAACACCTGGCCAGGTAGAGGACTGGTATATTTAGCCGTGGCTGTCTCAGGTTCATTTCAGTTTTATTGTTGATGAAAAGTTCAACGAATGAACAACTAATGAACGAAATCAAACTGGTACATTTTTTTAAATCGATTTCCTCTCAGTTAACCTACACTGACAAACGTATCATGACTTTCAATATAGGCCTTTTATATATCTACTCTTGATGTCGTGAAATACTCGTGCATCTTTTTTCACATCAGAACAGTTTAGAGAGAAAAACAACTCCCTCTGTCATCACAGTGTCCAGAAAATGCTGAATTGCTCCTACATATATTTCTCATTTTTGTCTGAGTAGGGGTCATTTTTTCCATTTTGGAAAGCTGCTTTCTGTCGACCGCAGAAAGCAGTGAGACATCGCTCGTCATGATTAAGCACAGTGCTGCGAAGCTTCATGTGCAGTTTCTTACCAACAGTTGCTTTTGTGCCGTGAGCGTGAACATTAACACGGCGAGATGAAACGCTTGCTTTCATTATAAGCAGCTGCCACAACAGAGCAGGATATAATAGAGGCACTAAAAATATGGACAGCTCTCTTTGGTGTTGGCGTCTTCTAGTTCTCGTAATCTGGTTTAAATTCAGGCTCATTCCACTGATGGACTCTTTGTGCTGTGAAAGCATCAGTTAAATAACCCTAAATGGAACTGACACTGCTTATTGTCTGTTTTACACAGTTATGGAATAATAATGGCGTTACTCTATATTTTTCTTTTTGTCAACAAATCCCATGAAAAGACCAAAACTAACAATGTGTAAACATTCTTACTACACAAAATCTTTAAAAACAGCACACAAACATTTAGCTTCAGTTTTTTTCTAAAACAGCTGCTCACTGTGGTTTTTAATCAAACGTTGCTCAAACAGGACGAGATGCTGCATTTGTTGGGGACTATTTTCAGCGGCGGATTAATCACACGTGTGCTGTAGCGTCTATTTGGGGCAACAGGACGGCGTCTAGAACATGAAGCATCGTATCTTTGCTCTCTTTTCAATTGAGTATCTGTGGAAAAGGATTAACAAATCATCACATGCTGCTTCGTCTATGTTTAAAACAGCATCCTAGCTTTTTTGAAATGGGGTTCTGTACCAGTATTGGTGTATATGTGGGCCGATTTTAGGAAGTATCCATCAAAGATGGATCAGCACCTCCACATTACTTTTACACTGTGACATGTGTAAAGAGTACATCTTGGTCATAATTCTTTAAAGAAAAAAAAATCTAAGGGATCCATATGAAGTGTCAGAATTGAAAACACCGTGTTGGTTGTGTTCTGCTTTCACCGAGTGACGGTGAAACCCTGAAGCAGATGGTGAACCCTGGCTGGAGGCGTACCTCAGGGCCTGAGGTCAACAGTCATGTCTGTGGATCCTTACAGACTCTCGTTTAATTTATAAGAGTTAAATTTGGGGCAGCCGTGTCCTGAAGGCCGGAGAAGAAGGCTCGTTACCCAAAGGACCAGCTGCAGTCTTCCCTCCCTCTGCTGCCACCGGCTCGGCACGGTGCCCTTGAGCAAGGCACTGAACCCTGAACAGTAAGAAGAGATGCTTTTTTTGAGATGGCAGATGCTGAAGCTGAGATAAGACTTTTCTTTCCACAGCACATGTTAACATCACGTTGCCATGTCAGACTTTAACCAAAGTGGATTTAGAAAGTGAAGCAGAATACGAGCTAGTTGGAAGAAGTGGAGCTTCACGTTGCTTCAGGCCGTCCCTGCGCAACCTGGACAGGTCGGCTCTCAGCGACAAGGCCGACATATAGAGATGGACCCACGCTCACGTTCACTCCTGTGGGTAATGTAGAGCCGCTGATTAACCTCACCTCTGTGAAGACGCTGACACGAGGAGCGCAGCAGCAGGACGCCGTAGATTCGGTCGCTTTGCGGAGGAACTCCTTCTTGTTTCTTGTTTTCCCTGTGAATCCTCCTGAAGCCAATATAAAACATATATATAAAAGATATAAAACATGGAATGGTTATTACTTTAAGGGTGAGCCCAGCTTCTCTGCAAATGAAACTCTTTTTGGCAGCTTGTATCTGTGATCTCGTTCTTTCTGTCAGTCATTGATGAAATAAATGCATGTTGACACTTTGCTTTCTTCGATGCTGATCCTTCTTTCTATTCTTTATTTCCTGCAAAAGCAAATGGAGTTAAACTAAAACAACAGCATGTAAATTAAGATGTATTTTGGTGGGATAAAAACAGAAAGACTGAAGCTCTCACTGATTCTGAACTCATCCTGTAAAGGTCTGAAATGACAAATCTAACGGTGGCTGATGGATTGAGCGTTAAATGTTTCCTGTCCAGTGACGAGCCATGTGACTCCGCAGGCTTCAGTCTGACTCATGTCTTCCCATCCTCCCTGACATCGTCATGACTGAGAACTGAGGTCAAGTGTGAAAACCTGTCAAAGAAAAGGTCTGAATATGCTCAAACGGCATCAGTCATCCGTCCACAGGTGATGACAGGAAACACAAATACGATCAATAAATGAGCGGATAAAACATGTTAAGATTTATAAGTTGTGTTGTGTGATGTTCAGAGGCAACTACACTGATGACCTGCATTCACGTCGCATCAGCCCGTCCTGCTGTCCTTGCAGAAAATGCTTCTTGTACTGAAACAGAGACCAAAGACTAAAGAAAGACTTGTGCCTAAACCTCCCCGTGTTTTTGTGGCGTTGGTTGAGATTCATTTTTGGACAGATGCTTTCAAGTGCAGCTGGAGACGTCCGATCAGAAAACGATCACGTGTCGTTTTCAAAGACGACGACAGACAACGTGTTTTGTAATAATCACGTCTTGTAACTGTAACTGTTTGTTTTGCTGCTAATACTTTAATGCTGAGCAG
The DNA here is from genome assembly GCA_025331565.1 of Holacanthus passer. Classification (NCBI taxonomy): domain Eukaryota; kingdom Metazoa; phylum Chordata; class Actinopteri; family Pomacanthidae; genus Holacanthus; species Holacanthus passer. The sequence goes on from JAFREQ010000149.1 coordinate 1,453,317, forward strand.
CAAATGTTCGTTCTTGGTCTTTGGCTGTAGCCAGGTTGTTGTTAACTGCACGGTGCGGTCTTCCTCAGCAGATGATCAGTAACCCACCGTTGAAAGCGCTCGTGTCAGTTCAGATGTCTTTGTCAAACTATTTCAGATGGTATTTTTAAAACCCTTTTTTTTTTAAAATAGTCCAACACTGATAAACTGATTTCAAGCTAATGAAAAAGAGGCAAATTATGACTTTCGGTCGTCTCCACCATTTATATTTAATCTAACAACTATTCATTCTTTTCCCCTCACAGATCCTACTTTCATACTGAGCTCATCGTTGCATATGAGGCTTTAAAAAACTCTTATTATTGTCATTTGATTGAATCATAACAAATGAGTTCATACTTCAGCATCTACATCAGGCACAGTTCTGTATATTAGGATGCATCGTATTCATGAAAAGAAACGTTAGATGAGGCGTGAATGGTCCAAATATACAGTTCGAGTGGCGTCGGTCCGTCGCTCTTTGTCTTTGAGTTGTTTGATATTCAAACATAACTGGTCATTGAAATTATGCATTTGAATTTGATGTTTTTTATTGAGTACATTTAGATCAATAACGAGCTAAAAAACCAATATTTTCTTCTAACCATCAGGCAGAGCCACTGCCTTCAAAGCAGGAGAGCGCACGAGGAAAAAAAGCTGATAAGACTGATTCATTAGCATTTCTAAAGCTCAGACGTGAACTGAGGGGAGACTCTTATTAAATCTGCTCCTGCTATTATTTATTTATTCTGTTATTTCCTCACAGAACGCAGCACAAAGTGTCTGTCGTCTGCTCTTGTTCATGACTGTCTTAAATGGGATGAAGTTCTTACTCTGTCGTAAATGAAGGAACTTTACAGATTATTAAAGAAAAATACAAACAGAGGATGTACCCTAATGACTTTACTGATCCCCTGACCCTCCAGCGGATTGGCACTTTTGGTTTAGGCATTCATGTCCTCCACTGGATGAATTGTAAAAACTTTGGTGACCCCTTAACTTTATCTCTAGCACCACCAGCAGGTCAACATTTTCATTTTTCCAATACTTTGGTTTTTGACCAAATACCTGCAAAACTAATAACGTGTTTAGTCTAATCAGCAAATGTTAACGTGCTAAAACATCAAACTAAGATGGTCAACATCAGTGTCAGCACTTAGCTCGAAGCACCAGCCAAGGCCAAGTGCGTCGTGCGTTGAGGTCAAGTTGACCTAGTGGCCAGACCCTGTAATTACAACATCACATGACACACAAGCACACGAGGCAAAAATCTTTTTCACATAGACTTACGCTGAGAAAGAAGTGTCCGTGAAACAGTGAGTGCAGTCACATTTATGAGTGACAGAATTTGATCCGTTCAGTCATGAATATTGAATTCTAGAAGAGCCACATGGTTAAAATCATTGTATCCCATTGAGGTTAGTGGAGGACTAAACTGGAAGTGAGTCTCCGGTGCTCGTGCTCTGTGTGCTCCGTAAAGCATGAACAGGATGCATCCATCCAGGTAATTTCTTTACAGTGGGAAGTGACTTTTTGGCTTCATGCGCCGCTGAGCAACTTTCATAGGGATGAACAGAGCCCCACCTCCAACACTTGATCCAGCTCTCCATAAAGCCACAGTTCAGCCTGACCAAACTCTCCAGAGCAGAACACACACAGGTGTTTCACAGTGGATTTTAAAACACCTGCAGCGCCTTCACGTGTCAGGTTGATGCGTCAAGACGCTTCGTAAAAGCTGCAATTTTATCACATTTGTTTCCCAGATCAGAACATCGCAGCTACGGTGACGTGACGTCAGGTGACTGAATGCGACACACCTGTATGGTCTCTGGCCTGCCGAGCGTGTGAGTGAGGAAACCCTGAGCTGTTTGGTTTCCTGTAATTTCTGACGGTCGGCAGGTTTCGAGCTGTGTAAGTCGTGTGTTTTATACTTCAGACAGAACTTCTCGAGCATGAAATACTAGAATTACCAGGCAGCCACCCAGGACTCTGATGAATGTGTCACTCCAGCATCAGTGTTGTGTACATGCTGCACGCACACACACACACACACACACACACACACACACACACACACACACTCTCAGACAGGTGTGGGAATGAGGCCTGCAAAATGTCTTCAATCAACCTCCAGTTCATCCATTGACTGATGTCCTCAGTCGCTTCAGCTTCGGTTCCTGTTCTGCCTCAGTGTCCCAGTGTTCGTCTGCCTGTGACGACTCGGCAGTGAGAAGTTCACCTACCTGTGTTTCCTGAGATTCACACTCTCTCTGTTTTTCCCACCTGTTCACGGCTCAGTCATCTTACCTGTGCTCACCTGCGACTCAGACACTCTCGTGTTGTGGTGTAAACGTATCCACTGGATCTAATTTCTGTTGGTTTGTTGATAAAGGCCTTTACCTAAGTTTCTGCAGTTCATCACCGTGAGCAGCTGTTTCCATGAGCCACAGTCATTTGATCCATTGTTATTATAAAAGCCATTGATCAGTGAAGCTAGGATATACTGGCTCCACAGATCCCGGCAGTTAACTTTGTATTTTTTTTGTTTGTTTGTATTTTTTACCACAGTGAATGCAGAAGTTACTATTAAATCAGACGATTCAGACTTTAGATTTTCGAATCATTAATCCTGCTGCGAATAACTAAAACCACACTGGTGTTCACATGTTGTTTGTGGTCTCTGTGCCAGCGGCGTCAGAATATTCCTCATGTACCAACAGCGCTGACGTAACGGGCCTGCAGTGCTTTTATGAGTCTGTATCGCTGCCATAATCAGATCACAGGCTTATCTTTCTTTAACACAGATACACACAGATGGATACACACACTCTGCACATACTGGACTTGTTGTGTGATTGTGGCGGCTTAAACTTATGCAAACTTACAGAAACACACACACACACACACACGCTGATGTTAATATGTCGAAAACACAGAGGGTGGTTTGCTGTTCGTCTAGAGTCTCTCTGCAGGATTCACACACGATCAGTTCATCTGCTGCTCCTGGTTTTAAACACACACACACACACACACATATAATGAGGGAGTGTTGGCTGTTTGGCTTAAGCAGCTTATCTTGACCCTGTGTTCGTCAGTCGATCATAACCTTGACTTTACCCCTTCGCATCATTTGAAATACTTCCCTCCACCTTAAGAATAATACAAACAAAACAATATTTACAATTAAGCTCAAAGTTGATTACAGCCTCTCCACAGATTGTTTTTGTGCTTTCGTTCTAACATCAGGACTCTGATTAAGACACTTGTTGCACTTTGTAGTTTCATAGTTTGCAGTTTTTGAAAACATCAGCGGTGGCCGACGTGTCAGCTGCCATTTAAGCATCACAGGCCGGATCACTTTCCGTGGTAACTTTAAAGAGCTGTGATGAAGGCGTCTTTGCTTCAGTGTATACCATCATCGTACGGTACACATCGACACACGAGCACACGCTGAAATCCCAGGTTCCCACAGGTGTTTTTGGAAAAGAGATTTGAAAATATTACTCGTGAAATAGATTCAATCTGCGTTTTTCTCTTCTTGAAGGATGTGTGACACAAAGGTCATTTACTGATTGAAACGAGCAGCATTTATTTCCACCAGTTTGGTCAAAGTCGGCGCTTAAGATCCTTCAGAAATGAGAAGGTTGATATAGCATGAAACCTGGCTCGTGCAAATGCAACACATAAACTGGAATCTTTTGCTGCTTCTTCTACAGGTTGATGGACGACATCCAACCTGTAACTTCCTCCTGGAGGTGGAGAGAGACCAGGCGGAGTGTCTGAGGAAGCTGAGGGAGGAGGAGGCTGCCAGCAGCAACAAAGGTCACCATCACTCACTACACTACCGTTAGAAACTACACTTTCTCCAGCAACAAAGAAAGAAAGCTGAGCTGGATCTTAAAACAGGCCTGAGTCTGAGCGCTGACAGCTGATAAAGCTTCATACATGTGCACACACAGTCTGTACGTATGTTCATGAATCTGTGAGCAGCTTTGACTTTACAGTCTAATCCCATTTGTATATTCTGTCCTGCAGTTTTTATTCTGCACAAAATGAAAAACCAGTTTTGGTTACTTCCTGGAAACCTGTGTGATGTAGCTGGGAATGTTTTCAACACTAAATCATACCTGGACTAAATCTGGATATGAGACGCACCTGATTTGACCTGTCGATATAATCAGATTATAGCTCATGTTGAAATATGAGATTATCTCTCTGCCTGACCGCTTTTAGACCAAACCAATATCAAACATGGACGCACTTCCTGTCTGTGGTTTAGAAATCTGCTGTGACAGAGACTGTCATCTCTTCTCAGTGTAAAGGCTCATGTCTGAACCATCTTTGATGAAAATTTCACTGAATTATTTCACATTTATTTTGATTCTGTTGAAGGTTCGACTCTGGATCAGCGATAAAATTCTGATTGATTTAGGTGTTGGCATTTGTTTGTATAAATATTGTATAACCTGATATTTTACTGTATTTTAAAAGTGAACATTCTCACAGCCACATTTCTGTACAGGTCGTCTTCTTTGCTCGAATACACAGCATTTTGCCGACTGCACCTGAACATTTTCCACATTAAAAAAACAACAACTATGTCCTGTATTTCTCCGGTGAAGGTTTCCAGATATGCCGTCAGCCCCGAATATGTTCTGGTCTTCAAACGTTGGTATTTTAACCAAAACGTCCTCATACTTAATCGACTGAATTGGCTCATCAGTGACGCCCAGAGAACATATATGGCCACTGAAGAATACCAGCCACAGACGTAGGCACCAAAACTACCTCGTTCCTACCTCGAGTTAAAATAAGTCAACGTTGACTTTTAGTTTCACACAGGACACGAATGAGGGTCTGAGCGTTTCTGACCCGTCCTTCCAACTCGTCTTCCTCCATGTGATTTTCTTGACTTTATGTTATGTCATGCCACTTCCTCCTTTGCTCCTAAAAACCAGTTGAATCTATGAATGAATCTGTTACCAATGAACCTGTTTCCCTGTGGAAGGATCCAAACAGGTGTTTTTGGATCAGTCCACGACTTTCACAGTCTTTTGTTGCTCCTGTCCAACTTGTCTGAAACATGTTGCTGCATCAAATTCAGAAGAAGCAGATATTTACAAGAATCAATGAAGGTGATGGTCAAACATTAGATATATTGTCTAAAAATGACTGGATTGAAAAAAGCTCCAAATCACTTCACAGAACCGACTAACGACCATCACTGAGTTTATCTTTATCTTTATCTTGTCGTGGTGAAGATGGACTCTGCTGCTTTTTCCTCAGATGAGCTTCTGATGTAACCCGCTTCTTGCATAATTATCCCAGCACTGAACTGACTCGACATTTCTAAAGAGCAACAACTCTCAGTCTCACTTATAAGACCTGATTAGTTTGAGTCTGACCTGATCAAACTTTCTTAATGTTTGTCTGTGTATCCACCTCTAAAAGGCACCTGTCATAATGAACAGTCTCCACATGACTGATAAACTATTGGTCTTATCTCTGAAGTGAAAAGCTCATGAAAAACAATTTCATTCTATTATTCATTTTATCTGGAGCCTAAAAAGCACAGTTGTATTTGCTCAAGTGTTCCTGCATGTTAACAAGCGTGACTTTCCTCTGCAGTGATGTGAGCCCCCCCGTGTGCTGCGTTAATTAAAGCTCAATGACACAAAGTAAAGCAAAATGATAAATGGCTCAAATTCTCTGCAGGAAAAAAACGGCTGAGAGCAGTTTTCTTGCAGAGTTGTTTGTTCAGTTGGACGAGCACCGAGGCTCTAAGGACGTCGTCTGACACCAGTGATCATTAGGATGCTCAGCTCCGGTTGGAATCCAACAACCTCAAATTGTCAATGCCTTGTTTTACACATTCAGCAGCACACGGGGCTCAGGTTTAGACCAACTCAGGTGTTTTCATTCATGAAATCTGAAAGTTCAAATCAGAACTGAAGTCGAGTCCAAAGTTCACTCTGACACCTGAGTGACAGATGAAGTCATCTGTCGTGATCCCTCACTGGCTTCCCACCACTGAACGCAGCCAGTTGTGTTTGTTGGAAGCCACAACAGGTGCTGGGGACTGAAATCCATCTCATTATAAATCCAACCTGGGATGCTGAACAGAAACGAAAATGGAGTTTGCCGACAGAAAATGCATTCAGACATTCGATGCACCAAAGAAAAGGCTCTGTGGTGTAAGAAGGTTAATGGAAAACTGTCGTCCAGCGCATACAAAAGAAGTCTGCTTGTTTAACTAACTGCATGAAATTGAATTAGGGCGACGCTGAACAGGAGCACCGTGCTCGGTCAGCCATCGCTTTATTCTGAATGAAGAATAAAAAGAGCATGAGGACCAGAGGGGAGCATTTCTCTCCAGATGTGTGCTGCTGTGCATTTGGTGCATTGTTGCTTAAAGATGGCGGCTCTGCCTCCGAAGCGTTTCTGTAAAAGTGCGCAGAGAAAGGATGGATCACTTAGTGCGTAGATGGAGTTTTCTTCATGCACCGATGAGTTTGGATTTGTGTTGGAGCCATTTTTAACCCAAAGACATCTGGTCTCTCACTGTTTCTCCTCCTGTTTGTCCTCTCTTGCCCTCAGTGTCTCTCTCTTTCCTTTCTTTACCTCGGCTCTTTCACTTTCTTTTCAAATCTCCTACTTTTCTTTCTTTTCCCCTCCTCGTCCTCGTCTCTTGTTTTCTCTTGTGTTCTCATGTTCTTTCCCTCTTCTCTCAGCAGCACTTGCTTTTCCTCTGTCTCGTCTTGGAAAAAACTTGACTGTGAGGTCAAACCAGACCTACATTAGAAATACAATCAGTAACCAACTGCGAGGATGTCAGAGCAACTTCACCCGGACAGCAGAACAGAACAAATGATCCTCTGTTCTTAATCCTTAAAGGTACAACATGAAAGAAAGCTGCAGGAAAGCCAGAGAGAGTCGTGCGGCATCAGTTGCCGTCCACTATGACACATGACGGGACAAGACGATCGATTGTTGTGCCTGATTGTTCGCGACTCGACCCGATGATCAGGATAAAATCAGGCTGATATAAAGTAGTGTGAACCCGGCGTGAAGGGGACCTTGTCCCAGAGGACAGAGGAGCATGACAGAAACATTGGTACTTGACATCCAGCTAATGAGAACGGAGCAAAAACAGAGCAAAACATTTTAAACCTGTATAAAAGACAAGTGCCTCCTGACAGAACAACCATCCTCCAGTTCTACAGCTGATGTGAGCTTCTTTCACACGACATTTCAAACACTATCGGAGCCACAATGGAAGCAGAAAAGAAGAAGAAGAAAGCGTGTTTAGCTTCTCACCTCCTGGAGACGTGATTTTTCTAACAACGTGACACTAATAGGTTTCTCTCGATTTGTTCTTCTTCACGGTCTGATGCGCGTTTCTTCGGCGATGTTGGAGACGAGGCACCGTCTCCGTTCATCTGTTGCTAAAAAGCCTGGTGGACTGTTCAGTTTGCCATCAGCACTTTTGCAGCCATTAAGGCTCATGCTGAAGAGCTGGGGGAGCTATTTCAGGAGGTTTGTTTGTCGAGTTTCTGGAGGGCGGGCGAGGGATTTATATTCATTCGCTGCCTCTTCCCTCATATTCTCTTCTGACCGTGTCGAAATCCTGTACGTCTCCTGTGCAGGTTGGGTTCAGAATCGCTTCAGGAGGAAGATAATTGTTTTAGGATTTAGTTTCTTCCAGGTCTTATTTTAATGTGCTCGATGTAATTGTGATAACTATTATATTTGATGCTGCATGTTTTAGGGACGAACTGGACACAGAAACATTATTTGCACAGGAACAGATGGTGCAAATTTGAAGTGGAATATTTGGGTCTTTTCTCAGAGTCTAGAAATTCTGCTTATATGCAACTAATTTGCAAAAGCACAACACGTTTAGAAGGAAACTTAATGCCAGTGTTGTTAATGAACTGTTGGCAGCACTTGGTTATGGTGAAGAAGGATCATGGTCTGGTATAAAACAGGAAAAGTCTGCAGTGACATGAAGAACACGAAACATGTTTGTTTTAGCTGAAGATGTTTCCGAAGCGTAACCAAAGGGCTTTTCTTGCCTTAATCTGACCACAGACTGGACTCAAACACCCGTCTCAGCCTTGCAAGTCTGGTGCATCACATAAATGTAGTGCTTCATTCATTTAATGTTGCCAAAATGTAAAGAAATTCAGGCCAAAAAAATCACAGAGGTCGACACAGTTTAAAATCTAATATTCAGACATTTGGCAAATTATTACTCAATAACTTTTGAATAGCAACAGGTTTGTGTAAAACTTGACTGATTTTGAACATGTGACCTCTTGATTTTGGGGCCGTGGTGGCCGAGTGGTTTGTGAAGCAAACTTGTAACCGTGGGTTGCCGGCTTGAGTCCCCGGACCGGCAAGAGGCTGAGGTGGGAGAGTGAGAGCATGTCCCAGTCACCACCACCGTGGGCCCCTGAGCAAGGCCCCCAGCCCCTGACTGCCCCCGGGGCGCAGCAGGCCCCTGGTCCCAGTTTGCATAGTTAAGGTTAACTATGAATAGGATGGGTGAAATGCAGAGAAGGAATTTCCCCAAGGGAAAGTATAGATTATTTTCTTTACATTTTAGTTTTTGTACAATTAAACATGTGCGTTAACCTGTGAGCTGCCCAACCTTGTTCAAGGTTTAGGTGAAGTGCAGCTTTAAGCAAATTGAAGTAAAGCATTGATAGACAATATTCTAAAATATTCTATCACACCAGCATCAGGTTGGCTTGGATTCTTATATCGACAACCTGGAGGTAACCTAACCAATCAGCAGTCAGTCTGCCTCCTCTTTGTATCCTAACACCACACACACACACACACACACAAAGTCCGTACATACGAGCTCGTTTCATAAAAACCAAACACAGTTATTTCTATTTGATCAGTTTCCATATGTTGGATGTGCAGGAAGTCAAAGAGCAGATGCAGGAGCAGAGCGATGAGACAGCCACGAGTGTGTGTGCTTTAAGACCAACAACATGACGACAACACAGTCACACAGTTTGCACACACATCAGTTAGAGATCCAGCTGAGGGAAACTTGTGACACCAGACCAGACGTGTTCATCAACAGCTGTGACGCTCTGGTTCATATTCAGCGTGTGTGTGTGTGTGTGTGTGTGTGTGTGTGCGTGTGTGTGAGTATGAGAGAAGGATCTGTTCTGGTGAGAAATGTCTCTTTATTCTCTTGGCGTCTCTGTGTGAAAACGTACTCACGAAGCCGCGTCTCGTTTTGACAGAGTCGGGATGCAAAGGAGAATGGGACAGCATAGCATGCTGGGAGCGAGCTGAGGTCGGACAGGTCGCCACCATCTCGTGTCCGCGAGTCCTCAAGATTGTATTTGGCCGAAATGGTAGGTTTATTCATTCATTAACAATTAATAACCAGTTACTCAGTTTGTTTGTGCGAGTTGTGAAAATGTGGAGATTAATTGAGAAAATTCAATTTTTTATAATAACTTTTTGATTTGAGTGAAGTGAAGTTGAAACATGAAAAGCTGACGGTCACTAATTGTTCATGAGAATTATTCACATGAACACAGTTGTGTCGTCATGAATTTATACATGAAACAGGTTCGTCCTCTTTGAGCAATCCAAACGTTTCGGACCTGATCTCGAGAGTCGTCTGTTGTGTTGTAAAGCTTCATAACACATCAGTCATTTAAACTGTGTATCAGAAATCACATACATTAAATATTCAAATCATTGTGTCATCAGTCATCTGAAAGCTTTGATCTGGATTGTTGTTTCACCCCAATCCAGGCCCTTCAGCTGAAAAGACAATTCAGATACATGTTGCAGTGAGTTGAAACTGATGAGGCTCGTCCTGGTTTCCACCTCAGTCGTCGCTTGTCTGTGTGAATGTGTGCAGCTCCACACGGTGGTTTGGATTTCCACTCTGAGAAACATTATGTGAGCACCCAGCGGCTTGTTGAGAGCCAAAGCTCACGCTGAGGCTTCCCTGTCTGGGACGTTAAAGGCTCATTATGTAAGATGAAGCATCGGCAGGAAGCCGAGCAGCAAAGTTATTCAGCATCTTTTTGTTCGAAAGTGCTGAGAAAACAAGAAACAAATCAGGTGCATAACCAACATTTGCCACAAATTATTATTTTTTTTTTTTTACTAAATCAATTTATAGCACTTTGAAGTTGCCTCCAACATTTTCCTCATTAATATTAAATCAGAATGTGATTTGACTTATACTCAGTTGAAAACAGTACAAAGACAATAAATGTCATATTTGACCTCATCAGCTTCACTGATTTTTGTAAATATCTGCTTATTCTGAGTTTGATGAGTTTGATGATTTGGGTCTGAAAGGTTCATCCTGGAAAGACTCAGTCGTTCACAGCGAGGATGGAGAGAGGTTCAACACTTTGAGAACACATGATTGATGAAGGAGATTAATACATGGACTCAGGAACAACTTCAGGAAACTGTTGTCAGGAAACAGTTTGATTGTTAATGATTCACCTTCAGATTCGGAGTCAACGTCTGGTCACTGCTGCCGGTGCGAGTTACATGTTGATATCACTGTTTGTTACTTGCTGCACCTCCGTGTAATAAAATGTCCGCTGGGCTTCGGCTGTGTTTACCCGACTGTGACGCGGTGAAGAGGCTTCGTCGAGAGCGTAGTGAGGCAGAAACGCGCTGATGTTACTTCCAGTCAGCGAGCGAGAGGAGCTCCGTGGTTTTCACAGTGCATTCTGGGAACTTGCGAGGGAGATGAACTTTCAGTGCACGGCAGGGACTCTCAGAAAACGTTCCTCAGGATCTCATTGCTTACTGGATGTGGCACTTATTGGAAACACACTGGGTGATACTGAGCTTCACGTGGCCGTGCAGGGATTAATACCACTCCGTGCTCCTGTCGGATCTCAGACTGCCGTGTGCGACAGGGTCAGAACACATCAATCAAAAATCTCCCAAAGGACTCAGCACCGTCGACTTCATTCATTTCATTCATTTTCCTTCTGAAACATTATTGGACTGAATCTCGACATGAAATCGTTTCCATTCAGAACCAGTCAGTTTCTGTCAGCAGTTGATTAAATCACAGGAATTGTTTTTTCTTCTCATGAGTGCAGTTGTGATGTAGTCTGATGTTCTCTGGAGCCACTTATTCATGTTCTTATTTATTATAATTTTATAATTGTTTTCAAAATGGTGAGATGAATAAGACATTTTTGTTCCCATGATATGAGATTTGAATAAAAACTCTGACGTTAAAAGGAAAGAAATAATTCAAGTAAAACATCAGGTTCAAAGTTCATTCGTGAACCTTGGAAACAGCACAGCCGAGTCCATTTGGAAGCTTTTAATCACATGGCATGATCTTCAATCATCGTTTGCCAAGAATAAACTTTGATCCAACGTGGACGAGAGTCTACGATGACGACTGGGCAAACTCCAGCTGCTGATGAAGAGCATGTGATCAAAAGCTCCAGGGCAGCTACTAAACTGACCTTGTTTTTTTAACATATCTACAATATGAAAAACTACCAAAACAAACACACATCTGATGTCTGACGTTTCACAAACAGGTTGAGAACTCTTGTTTTCTTAAATATGAATTTCCTCCTCCATCACATATTCCTCCCACCAGCCTTTGAACAAACCCTCCACCTCTGATCCAGCGCTCAGTTTGCAGTGAACACAAACAGAATCAAAGGTCTCTTTTTAACCTTTGACGTCTCTGGTTCACACAGAGGCTCTCGGTGGAGTGTGGACGCCATCCGCTGTGAACTGTCTCCTCTTCTCTCACAGGTAACATTAGCAGAAGCTGCACGTCGGCAGGATGGTCGGAGGTTTTCCCAAACATCACCAGCGTGTGCGGCTCGGACGCCAGCCAGGACAAGGTACGGTGACCGTCCGCACTGTTGTCGCTGTGTCGCTGTCGCTGTGAATGTCAGAGCAGCGTTTCACCTGCGCACTAATGAATCGTGACTGTGCAGCAGGAAGAGGACGTGCGACATCACGTGGACCGTTAGCGGCCTGTAATTGACAAAGCCTGCGGGGTCGGATGTTAATTAACACCGGTTAGTGGTGAAGGGCTGCATCTTCAAAAGGTCAATACGCCCAACTACAGTGTGATATGTGTTTAATTCTGTGTGTGTGTGTGTGTGTGTGTGCGTGCGCTCCTCTGCCTGTTTTTTTTCTTCTGTAAATCCTGGTTACACCGAGTTCTGAGCAGACGTTTATGCATCAAGACGCAGAGTAAAACATTAAAAAAACAGCACAAAGACAATATATTTAATGTTTGATCATCAGCTTCATTGATTTCTGTAAATATCTGCTTCTTCTGAATTTGATGCAGCAACATGTTTCAAACAAAAGACTGTGAAAGTTGTGGACTGATCCAAAAACATCTGTTTGGATCCTTCCACAGGTAAACAGGTTCATTGGTAACAGGTGATAGGATCATGATTGGGTCTGAAAGGTTCATCCTGGAAAGACTCAGTCGTTCACAGCGAGGATGGAGAGAGGGTCAACACTTAATGAACACATGATTGGATGAAGGAGATTAATACATGGAGTCAGGAACAACTTCAGGAAACTGTTTGATTGTGAATGGTTGGGTTCTGGTTTTGTTTACATTTTTTTGAACTTTTTAGGACTCGGGCTTGAACTGACTGGAACACAAACATTCCTGGCTTCATGTGTCTGTTAAAGTCTTGGCTTTTTGTCAGTCTGACGCCTGGTGATGGAGCACGAGGGGAAATAGTTTTCACAAACTGATCGGACGTGAGAAGAATCTCCTCAGTTCATTAAACAGACTTTTATTTTCTTTCTGCATAAGAGATCATATATTTATTACAGTAAGAGAGAAGGTACAGGACACCTTTCACCCGCTCGCTCTCTGTGAATTTGAACCTTGTGCTGCTGCAGCCTTTATGTTAATCTGATGGTTTTTAACTCAGATTTCACTTGATGAAAGTGATGAACATTGACTTTTATGTAAAAATGACCAGGCGTCGTTTGACAGAAATGTAATTAGAGAATGAATTACTTGAATTACTGAACATATATGTCATTGTCAATATATTTATTTTTCCTTCCCGCAAAAGAAAAGCCTGATTCGACAAATCAAAGCCGTTGGTTAAAGAACGTTTGACATTTTTGGAAATAATCATTTGTTTCCTTGCTGAAGATTGATGTCTCTCTAATGTCTGTGCAGTTAGTAAAAGGCTAAAGCCAGGAGACGCTTCGTTTAGCACAAAGACTCAAAGGAGAGGAAACATCCGCCCGCCAGCCCCCAGGAATCAGTCGTCACACTCAGGATAATCACTGAGCAGCAGCAGCTGAAGGCACCGTGACGCTGCGATCGTCAAACCTTTCTGAGTGAGCTGTGGTTCCTCCTCCACCCGAGCAGTTCGGGGGAAACGGAATATTTGGCCTTGTTCGGCCTCGGTGGTGATAATTGCTGCTCCCGTCCTCTTTCGCTGCCGAGGGTCAGTTCGGGTCACGACCGGTCTGATTCTGAATCGACCACTGTGCTTGTTAAATTAACCATCTCCCCGTCTCTCTCCTCCGTCTCTGTCGCTCATCTGGCTTCGCGTTTCTCTCTCTTCCACTCGTGTTTCTTGGGTCTCCCTCTCAACACAGTTCACCCAAAACACTTGGAACAATCCTCCACGATCTGAGGGACCCGCCTTCAGCTGGCGAAGGAAGAGAAGATGTGTTTATGTCACTGAAAGCACAAGAATCCTAAAACTCTAAACATTAACATCAGTTAAAAAGAGGCAAGATGTCAACGTCCACCTGGAGGCAGCAGACAGGATGAACCGTCAACAACAACAACAGTTGACATGAGACTGAAAGATTCACACAGTTTATGGATATAAAACATGATCTGAAAGAAACTAAAGAGAAAAACAGAAATGCAACTTAATAAACTGAAACAGCCGACTGTTAAAGACGTCGTGTTCCTGTACATCGTCAATTACACACACACACACACACACGCACACACACGACTGGACCTGCCCATTTAAACTGAACGCAGATTTGACATCACACAGGTTTTAGCTTCTTGTCAAGCAAAGAACTCAGGAGAGGAAATCAAACATATGACACTTTTTTCTGAGGAAGCAAGATAACACGGACACACACACACACACACACACACACACACACACA